>QEOT01002744.1:154779-193504 GCA_003123785.1 Pterocarya stenoptera | reverse complement strand
GTCTATGTGGATGACTTGGTGATAACTGGCAATGATATGCACTTTGTGGCTGATATTATTCACAAAATTGGAACTCGGTTCTCTATTAAAGACATGGGACAGCTTAATTTTTTTTTTTTTTTGGGAATGAAAGTCATTTCAACCAAATCTGGTATTTTTCTATCCCAACACAAGTACATTAAGGACCTGGTTTCTAAAACAAACATGGCTGGTGCAAAAGATGTCTCAACCCCATTGTCCACAACCACAGCTCTCAAACTGGTTGATGGCACTTCATCTACTGATAGTACTGAGTTTCGAAGTGTCATAGGAGGACCTCAATATCTGTCTCTCACTAGTCCAAACATCTCTTTCACAATCAATAAACTGTCACAATTTATGCACAAGCCCACAGTCACACACTAGACAGCAGCAAAAAGGCTTCTCAGATATCTGAAGCAAACAATTTTTCATGGACTTCACATCAAAAAAACATCCAACTTTAATCTCCTGACATACTCGGATGTTGATTGGGCGGGCAACTTTGATGATAGAACCTCCACTTCAGCATATATAAGCTTCTTTGGCGTCAACCCAATCTCTTGGAGTTCAAAGAAACAAAGAGCTGTAGCAAGATCATCCCCTAAAGTCGAATACAGAGCTCTCGCAAATGCAGCTTCAGAGACAGTGTGGCTATTATCATTGTTCAAAGAACTTGGTCTTCCACTATTGGGTCCACCAAAGCTATTATGTGATAATTTGGGAGCAACACATCTCAGCTTTAATCCAATACAGCACTCTCGAATGAAACACATACAAATTGATCTCCATTTTATTCATGATATAGTCCAATGTGGAATTCTCAATGTATAACATGTCAACACTCAAGACCAGCTTGCCGATCTTTTGACCAAAGAGAACTGAAACACTACAGAACAAGATTGGCTTTGCCGATGGCAGCTCAATCTTGTGGGGGCGTATAAAGGAAGATTCATCAAATCAAGTAAATGAAAATCAGCAAGATCAGCAAGCAAATAAATAGCCAAAAATCAAGGCTGTCAAGGTTGTAACAGTCTGGAAATTCTAAGTCAATATTCTTTGTATCCGTTAAGTCATAAATTTAGGAAACTTACTTAGCATAGACTCTGTAATGTTGTATAAATTTTTCATACAATCAATTGAAATGTGTGTGAATATTTTTCCATAGTTGGCAGCAATACAAGTCTACTCTGTTACTCTTCAAAATTCATCATGTGGGTTTTTTTAATAGCTCCTGTGGACTAAGGTAAGGAGACCCTTTATCTCCTTTTTGTATTAGTTATGTATGCTTTGAGTCGTATAATTGAAGTAGCTGTGAGGAGGAATTTTTTGTTGGGATTTATGGTGGGAGATGACTTACAGGGCAGCATTACTATTTTGCATTTACTATTTGCAGACGATACTTTAATACTTAATGATTCAAGTCAAGATCATCTCCGTGCTTTGAGAGCCTTATTGCTATGCTTTGAAGCTATTTCAGGACTTAGAATTAACTTATCTAAGTCTGAAATTGTTCCGGTGGGTACAGTCAGGAATATTTTTTATTTGGCTAACATCTTGGGATGTAAGGTAGCTTCTTTACCTTTGAAATATCTTGGATTACCTTTGGGTGCTCCTCACAAATCACTTTCTATATGGGATGGGGTTATTGAGAAGATTGGGAGGTGGCTAGCTGGTTGGAAAAAACTCTATTTGTCAAGAGGAAGAGTTACATTGGAAGTTGTGAATTATTTTGAAAAGAGAGAAGTTATGAAAGTTTATGAGGCTTATAATATTTTGGGTCTATATGAATACCATTAGCCATTAACTGGCCTAGTGGTATTGAGGCTCCAAGGTTCACCCATGAGACTGGGTTCGAGCCATACCTCCTTCAAAGGAGGGAGTTTTGTTGATTTATGGAGAACCTGCTTGCAGCCCGCTTGCAAAGGCATAGATCCGTACAAAGGCATAACTCTTAGCAAATAAAATGCCAAAAGTCACACCAATCAAGTTTCGAACTAGTGCGAGATGGATGGTAGGGAAGCAACGTGACACCATTGGACTAAGTCCAATCTTTGTGTCACTTGGTAACATGCACAATAAATATACTTGTTCGGTTCAGATTTCAGAAAAATAAAAAGTTACAACTTTTCATTCACATTCTTTGGTTATCTATAAATAGACTCATTGGCCTGCGAATTTAAACATAGAATGACAAAAAATGAAGAAGGCAATTTTGAAATTCTCTCTCCCAAAAGTTTTCATTTCTTCAAAACTTATCATTAGGATCTGTTCATTCTGCAGAGAACTGATTCATAATCTCTTGGTTGAATAGCAAAATCTTAGAGTATTTGGGGTCTAATTTCGTGTATGCATAACGCAGTTTGAAAAACGGACTTGTTTTGGGCTTCAGATTTTGTAAAACTCGAACGCTTTGATGGAGCCAATTTTCGATGCTAGCAAAAGAAGATACACTTCCTCTTAACCAGTCTCAAAGTGGTGTATATGCTAACCACTCATAGGCCGCCTGTAAATGAAGATGAGAGAATCGCTCAAAGTCGAGCAAGGATCAAATGGGAACAAGATGACTATATCTGCAAGGCAATGCAATGTCTGACACATTGTTTGACGCATACCAAAACAAAGCAACCGCCAAGGATCTATGGGACGCACTTGAGGCTAGGTATCTTTTAAGAAATTTTTGGCTACAAAATTTTTCAATTATACCATGGTAGATTCTAGGCCTGTTGTTGAACAATTCAATGAGATTATGCATATTCTTAGTCAATTCTTTCAATATGAGATGAAAATGGATGAATCCATATCGATTTCCTCTATTATTGATAAACTTCCTCAATCATGGAAAACCTATAAAAGAAGTTCGAAACATAGAAGAGAGGAAATGTCTCTAGAAGAATTAGGCCAACATCTTCGTATAGAAGAAGAGATTAAGCTTAGAGACATTAAGGAAGAGCGTGACTCTTTGATCTCCAACATGCATATGGTAGAAGAAGGAAAGACCCACAAAACGGGACAACCCAATGAATCTGGATAAGAAAACTGGAAGAGAGAGAATAATTTTGGAAGAAAATAAAGTCACTTCCAAAATGAGAATCAGAAGAGTCTGAGAGTAAGTTGCTTCCATTGTGGCAAGCAGGGCCATTACAAAAGAAACTGTCATTTTCTTAATAAGAAAAGTCAAGACTCTGGTTTTAGAGAGAATTTTAAGCTATGATCTCTGAGACCAACACTCTTGAAGGAGATAACTCTTGGTGGATTAATTCAAGAGCAACAAGGCATGTCTGTAAAGAGATGAGCCTGTTCAAGAGGTACGAGCCAATGGAAGATGGCTATGTTCTGTACATGGGGAAGTCATCCACTGCCGTAGTTAGAGGCAAAGAGACAATAAAAATGGAGTTTGGAAAAGTTCTTGCTCTCAAAGAAGTATATTATGTACCAGAAGTTAGAAAGAATCTTATATCTGATAGTCTTCTGAATAAGTGTGAGTTTAAATTGGTTTTTGAGTCAAATAAATTTGTACCGACCAAAAATAGTAATTTCGTGAGGAAAGGATATCTAAGCAAAGGCATTTTCAAACTTGATGTTAATATATAAATTAATATTTTGCTTAATTTATATTATTAATATGACATTGTTTAGAAAACATTAATGCTAAATGCCTAGAAATGATATGATTTAATTTATGAATATGCATGCAAACAAATAAAAAAAAATTGTGACATATATATATGATTTTTCTATATATTGCTATGTTTATATAATGCATAAGGATCAAGTTATTTGGATAGCTGTACAAAGTATTTTATGGTATTTGAGAAATATCATGGATTATGGTATTGAGTACAGTGGATTTCTTTCGATTGTAGAAGGAGGTTTCCTTCGATTGTAGAAGGAATATAGATGCCAGTTGGGAACTGAGCATGATGATAAAGTCAACCAGTGGGTGGATATTTACCCTTGTGGAGGAGTAATCTCCTAGAATCAAAGAAGCAAGCATGCATAACTTACTCAACCATGAAGACTAAGTTTATAGCATTGGCTTCTTGTAGCAAAGAGGTAAGAGCGGCTAAGAAATTATTGTTAGAGATCTCGGATTTGGTAAAAATCAATGCCACCAATATCTTTGCATTGTGACAGTCTGGCTATATTGTCACGGGCCTAAACCATATATATAATGGCAAGTCTAGGCATATTGGATAAAGATATAGCTATGTGAGGCAATTACTCACAGATGAAGTAATTACAATTGATTTTGTGAGATCTTGTCAAAATTTCACAAATCCGTTAACTAAAGGACTTGTGAGGGATTTTATGGAGAAGACATCAAAGGGGATGGGTTTAAAGCCTATACAATAAAATCACCAATAATGGAAACTTGACTCAACTCTTGAACATATCAAGACTTGACTTCAATGAGCAAAATACATTATATGTTCGTGATTTGCAAGCGCTGTGATATTAAAATTAGTTCTTGAACTAATTTTTCATCCCAAGGTTTGAAGTGCTTGGTACTGTAATGAAAAGGAGAGGATGAGCAATAAGCTCTTAATAGACTTATAACAGAGTTCTGTTAAAGTGTTTAGTTACAGGACACTTTCGATAAGTCTACCTATAGGTGGTGCCACCTCCTATGCTTATTAGGCTTTGTCTCTAGAGCACTCATGAAACCAGGGTATAGACACAAGGCCAATCCACGTGTCGGCTTTTATGAATTGCCCAAAGAGAAGAAAATTTCTATGTGCGATATATCCGGCTAATCGTATAGAATCGCTAGTTCAAAGCATGTCTACTATGCCACTCTGATTAGCGTTGATGTATTTTCACTATGAAGGCTCAAGTCCAAAAGACACCTTTATTTATGTGTAAGTTTTCCCATTCTAACCATGATGTATTTTGAAAATGGTGGGGGATTGCTGAAAATATTTTCAAAGTAATTAATTATATATTATATTTATTAATAATATTTTGGGGTTCATTTTGGAAGTTGTGAATTACTTTGAAAAGAGCAAAGATATGGAAAGGTATAACGTTTATTATAGTTTGGGTCTATATTCTAACCATAAGCCTTTGATTGGTTGAGTGGTATTGAGGCTTCCCATTTAACTCATGGGACTGGGTTCGAATCAATGTTTTGAATACTGTACCGGATACGGTACCGGTCGAGCCACTGGAATGAAATATTTCGGTACCGGTACCGTTTCGTATACCATTTCGGGATAACATTTCGGTATATGAATAAATTATATATATAAATTATATTTCAAAATAATAGTCTATATATAAATAAATTATATATAAATACATAAATATATAAATTATAAATAGTCTAGTCTGAATTAGGGGTCAAAAAATGAACTTGTAGTTTGAAAATATAAAAAAAAAAAAAAAAGCCGACATATCGGCCGGTAGGAACCGGTACACAGGCCGGTACAGGCCGAAATTTCGGCCGGTACAGAACATATGGTGTACCTGTACCGGTACGAAAAATACCGGCCGGTACGGTACGAAATTCACAACACTGGTTCAAATCCCACCTCTTCCAAAGGAAGGATTTTTGCTGACTTATGAAGAGGCTGCTCCAAAGGCATGCAAAGCACCTTAGGCACAACGCACTAGGCAACACGTCATGAAGCGCTGCATGCTACAATGTATGGGCAAGCAAGGTGGGGTGCGCGAGGCAACACAACGCTTGGGAAAATGGAAAATAAAACTCTGAAAGTGCGCGCCTCGTGACTCAAATTGGTGCCATCCAATTGAAAGCGAAGCAAGGCAACCATTGGACTAAGTCCAACTGTTGTGTCATATGGCAATAGGCATAACATATATACCTATTTCAAACAGTTTTCAACAAAACAAAAAGTAATAACTTTTCGTTCACAACTTTTGGTCATCTATAAATAGACCCATTGGCCTGCCATTTGAGTATCCTAGAATTCAATTTCGAATTCTGTCTCCCAAATTTTTCACTTTTTCAAAACTTGTTAGAATCTGTTTGTTCTCGAAAGAACAAATTTCTAATTTCTTGGTTGAATAACAAAACTAGAGGGTATTCGGGATGTAATTTTGTGTGTGCATAATGTCGTTAAACAGACTTTGCATTGCTTCAAGGCACGTTACAAATGTCGCTTTCCTTAAAACAATATTTGCCCCCACCAATAATGATATGCACACAGGTTACAAGCGAATTTGCCTTCAAGATACAATGAAGTCCAGAACAAATCCGTTTGTCAAACTGCGTTATGCACACACGAAATTAGAACCTGAATACCCTCAAATTTTGCTATTCAACCAAGAGATTAGGAATCTGTTTTCTCTAGAACAAACAGATCCTAATGATAAGTTTTGAAGAAAGGAAAACTTTTGGAAGAGAGAATTTCAAAATTGTCTTTTTCCTTTTCTATCATTCTATGGTTAAATTCATAGGTCAATGGGTTTATTTATAGTTAACCAAAGGATATGAATAAAAAGTTGTAACTTTTCATTTTTCTGAAATCTAAACCGAACAGGTATATTTATTGTGCTTGTTACCAAGTGACACAAAGGTTGGACCTAGTCCAATGGTCACGTTGCTTCCCTGCCATCCATCTCGCACAAGTTCGAAACCTGACTGGTGTGACTTTTGGCATTTTATTTGCCAAGAGTTATGCCTTTGTGCGGCGCTATGCCTTTTCACGTGGGCTGCAAGCAGGCTCTCCATAAATCAACAAAACTCCCTCCTTTGAAGGAGGTATGGCTCAAACCCAGTCCCATGAGTGAACCTTGGAGCCTCAATAGCACTAAGCCAATTAATGGCTAATGGTATTCCTATAGACCCAAAATAGTATAAGCCTCATAAACTTTCATAACTTCTCTCTTTCCAAAATAATTCACAACTTCCAAAAACAACTTCCCAAAATATTATTAATAATAAATATAATATATATTATTTTGAAAATATTTCCAACAATCCCCACCATTTTCAAAATACATTCTGGTTAGAATAAGAAAATTTGTACATAAATGAAGGTGTCTTTTGGACTTGAACCTTCACATAGTGAAAATACATCAAAGCTAACCAGAATGGCATAGTAGACATGCTTTGAACTAGCAATTCTATACGATTAACCGGATATATCTCACATATAAATTTTCTTCTCTTTGGGTAGTTCATAAAAGCAGACACGTGGATTGGCCTTGTGTCTATATCCCTATTTCATGAGCGCTCTAGAGACAAAGCCTAATTCGCATATGAGACAGCACCACCCCCGACACTCATATAGGTAGACTTATCGAAAGTGTCCTGTAACTAAATACTTTAATATAACCATGTTATAAGTCTATTAAGAGCTTATTGCCCAGCCTCTCCTTTTCATTACAGTACCGAGTACTTAAAACCTTAGGATGGTAAATTAGTTTGAAAAACAAATTTTAAATATCATAGTGCTTGCAAACCACGAACATATAACGTATTTTGCTCATTGAACTCAAGTCATGATATGTTCAAGAGTTGAGTTGAGTTTCCATTATTGATGACTTTATTGTTTTGGTTTTAAACCCATCCCTTTGATTTCCCACATCAAATCTGTTGCAAGTTCTTTAGTTAATGGATATGCCAGTTCCGGCAATATCTCGTAAAATCAATCGTAATTACTCCATTTGTGAGTAATTGCCTTAATATGCCTAGACTTACCATTATATATATGGTTTAGGCTCATGACAATATAGTCAGACTGTCACAATGCAAAGATATTGGTGGCATTGATTTTTACCAAATCCGAGATCTAACAATAATTTCTTAACGCGCCTTGAAGCAAACTTTTCTCTCACAATTTTCTCTTTTACAGCCCCTTTTGCACCAACAAGTCCCCTTTATATCGTACCTTTATTTCCAATTTGTCCTCTGTGTCCACTCCAAAAACTCTATTGGATGCAGTTAGTGATCCAAAGTGGAGAGAGGCAATGCAAGAAGAGATGAAAGCCCTTGTTAAGAATGACACTTGGGATTTGGTTCTCTTACTTGAGGAAAAAAAGGTTGTGGGATGTAAGTGGGTGTTTACATCAAAACTTAAGCCTGATGGATCTGTTGATAGACTAAAGGCAAGATTGGTAGTAAAAGAGTTCACACAAACCTATGGGATAGACTACGAAGAGACATTTGCTCTTGTGGCAAAGATGAATTCAGTTCGGGTTTTGCTTTCTTTGGCAACAAATGAGGCTTGGCCACTCTATCAGCTTGATGTAAAAAATGTGATTCTTCATGGAGACTTGGAAGAGGAAGTGTATATGGAACTTCCTCCTGGCCTTGAGTTTCCTGAGGCCAAGGGTAAAGTTTGCAAACTAAGAAGAGCTCTATATGGATTGAAGCAGTCTCCAAGGGCATGGTTTGAAAGATTTTTCCAAGCCGTGCAGAAATATAGCTACAAGCAGAGTCAAGCAAATCACACATTATTCATCAAGCATACACCATCAGGTAAGATGACTGCACTTATTGTGTATGTTGATGATATTGTGATAACTGGAAATGATGATGAAGAAGTGAAGAAACTGAAGAAATACTTGGCCAGTGAGTTTGAGATAAAAGACCTTGGAAATCTGAAGTATTTCTTAGGCATCAAAGTTGCACGATCTCAGCGTGGGATTTTTATCTCCCAAGGAAAGTATGTTCTTGATCTCCTCGAGGAAACTGAAATGCAAAGCAGTTGATAATCCAGCAAAACCTAATGCTAAGTTGGGAGAAGATGCTGAAGGAAATATGGTAGACAGGGGCAGATATCAAAGACTGGTTGATCAGTTAATTTATCTATCCCACACTTGTCCAGAGATTGCCTATGCAAGTTAGTATGGTGAGTCAATTTATGCATTCACCACATGAGTCTCACATGAAGGCAATCTATCGGATTCTTAGGTATCTAAAGTCATCACCAGGAAAAGGCTTGTTGTTTTTTAAGCATAATCACTTTAAAATAGAAGCATATACAGATGCAGATTGGGCTGGATCAGTGGAGGGTAGAAGGTCTACTTTCAGGTTATTGTTCCTTTTGGGAGAAAATTTGGTGACATTGCGTAGCAAAAAACAATCAGTGATTGCTAAATCAAGTGTTGAAGCTGAATTTCGAGCTGTGGCACATGGAATATGTGACCTACTATGGTTGAAGTTGCTGTTAAAGGAGCTGAAGGATGACACTACAGAGCTTATGAGGTTGTATTGTGACAACAAAGAAGCAATCAGCATTGCACATAACCCAGTGCAACATGATAGAACCAAGCATATTGAAATTGCACATAACCCAGTGCACATAACCTAGTGCAAGAATGGACTGAAAATGATTTCGGGTTTTGAGGAAGGTAGATGGCCATGTACGTATTTGGGCGTCCCTCTCTTTGTGGGGCGATTGAAAATTCGTATGTTTGACTCCCTATTGGCTAAAGTTCGAAAGAAGCTTGTTGGATGGAAGAGTAAGCAACTATCTTTCAGGGGAAAATTTGTTTTACTGAAACATGTCTTGAATAGTATACCTATACACATGCTTTCGGTCTTAAATTTGCCAAAAGGAGTACACTCGGCTATCAAGAAAATTTTTTCAGATTTTCTTTGGGGCTCTTCGAGGGGGACTAAAAAAAGGAAGTGGATTTCTTGGAGGAAAATTTGCTTGCCGGTAGAAGAGGGAAGACTCGGAATTCGGGATCTTCATGAGGTTCAAGAGTCATTGCTTATGAAATTTGCTTGGAAGATTATAAAAAGGGGATCGATGTGGTTGGAGTTTTTTAATCAAAAATATGTTGGTAACTCTCATCTCTTCTCAGTGTTGCAGATCAGGAAAGGAACCAGATTCTTGAGGGGACTAATGGATATCATGCAACAGGTCTTAAGGAATACGAAGTGGTTGATACGGGGGGGCCAGTCAAAGTTTTGGATAGACAACTGGTTAGGAGATGGGCCATTGTGTGATTCGGTGCCCATCATTGGGAGTGCTGATTTGTGTATGGCGGAAGTATTCACGAATTCGGGCCCCAACGTTGAGTTAGTGCAGCAGTTGGGTCTGAAGGATTTTGTGCGGAAAATGTGTGCAACTAGCGTGCGATTAAGGCATGGTGAAGATGTTTGCGTATGGCAGCCCTCTATTGACGGTGAGTTTACGACTAAATCAGCATGGCAGTTGGTTTGCCAACGAGGGGATTTATGCATATGGAAGAAGTGGCTGTGGAAGAATTGGCTACCAAAGAAGATGTCGTTCTTTGTGTGGAGATCAAAAAGAAAGGCTATCCCAGCTGATGATATTGTCCAGAATTTAGGAATTCCTTTAGTTTCTAAATGTGAATGCCTGTGTGCAACCTCGCATGGAAACTGTCAACCATATTTTATGTGAGGGAGATGGAGCACAAACAGTATGGAATTATTTTGCTGATGCTTGTTATTTTAGACTGTCTCAGATCCGGAATTGGGAGGGGATGATGAGTTTCTGGTGGCAAAGAGCGACAATGAATTCTCAGGTTGGATGGCTTCGAGGATTTCTCCCCATTGTAGTTTCTTGGGCATTATGGAGAGCTCGATGTGCGGCACGAATGGAAGGGACGAAATTCAATACTGAGGATGTTATTCTTTGGGTTAAAATATGCATTCGAGAGGTCTCGGGTAAGATTAAAAAGTTCTAAGTCTTGGGCAAGCACGATAGGGCGGTAATTTTTTTTTTTTGTAGGGCGGTAATGGAGGTTTTATCTTGTCCAATTATTCCTGTGGTTTCAAAGAAAATAAATTTAATTGATTGGAGGCCACCGGAAAGAGGAAGATTTAAATTGAATGTCGATGGAGGATCTTGTGGTAACCCTGGGGAATCAGGGAGAGGTGGTATTATTTGAAATCATAAAGGTGAGGTTGTGGCGGGTTTTGCTCACTCATATGGGCATGCTACTAATACCATTGCTGAATGCCGTGCTCTTATTGATGGACTTCGAATGTGTAAGCAACTGGGTTTGCGGGATTTAGTGGTCGAGTCGGATTCAAAGGTGATAGTTGGATGGTTGGCTTCGGGGGTTTGTAAGTGCTGGTTTCTATGGGATTTTTGGGAGGAAGTTAAAGTGCTGGTCGCTGAACTTAATGTAAGGTTTCGGCATATTTTTAGAGAAGCTAATATGGGCACAGATTTTCTAACAAAGCAAGGGACTCAAGGGCGTAACGATGACTTTTATGGCACAACTTGTGTACAAGGAGCTCTTTGGGGAATTATTCGACTTGACAAAATTGGGATGCCTTATATTAGGCGGTGATGGTTTGGTTTTGTTGGTGGGATGTTTGGTCTGGGTCAGGGTATTTTGGAGGCACCTGAGTGTTTTTTTGGTTTTGTATTTATTGATACTACATTAGGTGCCTGTGGTCATTTTTTACACGGTATTCCTCCGCCATAAGTGAGGGTTTTTTGAATAAAAATAGGAAGGGATCACTCATGGACAGGTGATCTCAAAAAAAAAAAAAAAAAAAATAGGCATTTCATCAAGGAGAAGCTGCGTGGGATTGATTTGTACCCCTTATGTGAAGATAGGGGATCAGTTGGCAGACATCTTAACAAAAGGAGTTACTAGCAACATGTTTCAAACAACTATGGGCAAGCTGGGCATGAGAGATATTTTTGCATCAGCTTGAGGGGAAGAGTTGAGAGTTGTTTATATTCCTTATTTGTACTGTACCATTTTTTAAATGTATTTGCCCTCCTTAGTATAAAAGAGAAGTTGGAAGAGAAGGAAACTAAACTTCCATGGTAATTCAGTTCTCTATTCTATTTTTCAACTATATGATGCCTCACTTTTGTGTTTACTTGTGGCTGATTTTACGAGGAGACTGCTAGGGTCCAAAACGTGGCGATTGTTTATGGTTTGTTATAAATGGCTGTTGAAATTTTCTCATCAGATGCAAAATTGTCTAGGCAATTTTCTTAGGACATTTTTCAAGTTTTGTTATTTTTGTCATCTGAAGGAAACAAAGCTCATTTCCATTACATGCATCTGCCTCATAGTGATCAAGTTTGAACCAAACTGAAGACTCGAAAGCTCATCTGAATAAATGGACAGATACTCTAGCATCTACACGTAGTTAATGTGATGTATGCATCTGTCATCTTGTGAAAAATTGTATCATCACTGCATCGTAACTTTTTTTGTGGAAATTAATGCAGGAGTTTTCTTGTCGTTTAGGCCATCTATTCCAAAGAGCTTGTTGCTAGATGGTGAACATAGTATTGAGTCACACTTTTCTCTTGTGAATTACCAAGTATGTCTATATGCACTTACCTAATCCCACAAAAACCCTCCATTTGTTTTCGTATTTCCATATTGCATCTCCTGAATTATCTTATGAATGATTCTTTCAGATAAAACAGATAAGGACGGCACTTGCTATTGCATTGTTGTTGAATCGGACACTGGTGAGAACTAGGAAACCTTTGAGACACATGTTTCTATGTAGCAGTTTTCACCACATTGATAGATTAGTTGAATTAGTCATTTTGGACACAATGTTTCCCTCACAACCAGTACCTTAGTGTGTCATTATGTATTTATTTTTCATGTATTTGTGCGACTTGTCACATTTGCAAAACTAATACATTAGAGAGGAAGGCATGGTGAATGCCACTATTAAATCTACTGATATGGAAATTTTTAACTTTGATAAAGTCAAGATTCAATATTTGGAGAGGTATATATCCTTTAATGAGTTTTCATTTGACAAATTTGAAACATAAATTGTGACATGCTCCTTCATTTAAGATCTGTCTGTTAAGATTGTGCCACTTCACTTATTTTCGTCTATTTTAATGACTATATATTAATGAGGGTGCATATTGTAATATATGTTTTGAATAGGGTTTTGAAGTGACAATGGTGGTAATTTGGAGGTCACACTGCAAAAGGGTGGTCATTTTGGGGATAAATTTTCCCTTTCAATTAAGAAATCTGGAGACCTTACATCTGCTCAAAACTTCTTTATTTTGTAGAAGTTCTACAATTTAGTATATGCTAACAGAAATCTTAGTTTTTCACTTCTCTGTTGTATCACTCACTTTATGCTTTTAGAATGGTGTAGTGAATTGATGCAAAGCGTGTTGAAATGGCTTTCTATGCATAAGTTGAGATCCAAATAGGAACACTAAAAGAGGCCTAAACTTCCATAGTTAGCTTGTGTGAACGTTCTTGGCTTCTTTGAAATGAGCCATGTGACCACTGAGTCAAGGAGCCTAAACTTCCATAAGTTAGCATGTGTGAATGATCTTGGCTTCTTTAAATGAGCCATGTCTGATAACTCGTGAGCTTTTAGTTACTTCTGTGCACTTCTAGATAGACATAGAACCGTTAGATTAGATCTGAACTAATGGTGTGATGGCATCTTTGGTAGGGAAACGTTCTGTTGTTTGATACTATTGTCATTCATTGCCATATATTTAGCTTTCGCATTAGATTGAGCTACTGTTGATTGTTTCTTACTCTTCCATGCAACTAAATTACTGCCGAAAAATCGCAAAATATCATAAAGGTCCCATGTAGCATTATAATTAAGGGAATCCATTTTAGCCCATGTTTGGATGCAGAAGTAAATCATCTACAATATGGTAGTTTTCCATCTGTGTAAAAAACTTCTTTCAAGCCATGTAAAACTTCTTATCTCAATATATTTCATCTATTCATTAAAATATATTAATTTAATACAATTAAAAAATTATTTAAATAACAAATATTATTAAGATATTATAAAAACTCATTAATTATTTATATATTTTTAAAGCAGGACCTATATTTACACAAAAACCTATAAAACTTTCATCTCTCCTTCATTTCTTCACTTTTCATAAAAAGCTTCCCAACATTTTACATCCAAACATCCCCTTACCATTTCAGGAATAGAGATCATGTGAAGATGAGAGGTAAAAGAAGTAAAGGAAGGAGATAAGAAATGACAAGAAACCGATGGACTAATAGGATCTTGAGTGATGCAAGAATATGTTCTTTTTTTTAGAGCAATGGACAGCGAGCCTCAACGAGTTGGTGAACCTGAATGCAAATAGAGGTGAAGGTGGTGGCACATGAGCTGGTGCCCTTGGACGAATGGAATAAACCTACCAGGGGAGTGTAGGAGGTGGTGGTTCTGAATCTCTTTTTAGACAATCTCATCAGTTCTCTTTCGAAATACAATCTTATAAAAAATATATATTTACTAGGTATATGTATTTGTACATTTCTCCCTCCATAGAATTCAAGTGTCTTGCTTTCCTTTTGGTATGTTTTAAAAGATCTTGTTTTACTCGTGAAAAAAAAAGACTTAAAAATCTGTTTACTTCGTAAGAATGAAAATCCGCACTTGTTCAATTTCCCATATTTCCCCCACCTTTTATTGAAAAGAAAACAAGATTCATATCAAATGTTATGTCATCCCTAATATTAAGGAAAGTTTAGGAAGATCATTATACCTTTACCTTTAAATAATTATGGTTTTTAAAACCAAGAGATAAAATAAGATAGACTGGGTGTCCAGAGTTATGTATATTTCAAGGCTGTATGCATGTGTCTATAATGACATGCACTCAAAAGCGCATATGTGCACATGCGCACATAAATGTGCGGATATTAGAAGAGTCTATAGTGCACAGAATCATGTGGCTAACCACAAATAGCTGTGTTTTTATTTTTTATTTTTTATTTTTTTATAGATTGAGTTTTCTGAATTTGGTTTACTTAAATGTGGAGGAAGTGAATCAAAAACTGTATGGAATCTGAAACATAGGTGGTCAGCCAGCTCATTTAAGTGAGTTGATGGGGATTTACCAGATTGACTGCTCTGTGGATTGTAATGGTAATGGCTGAGAAGATTATATCTTTGATTTACAGATCGTTTTGAGAGTGAACCCATGTCCTCAAAATTGACCTACCCACATTGGTTAGAATGATGTACTTTGTTTAAATATGCTTTCAGGTTGAAAAGGAAAATGAAGTAAGGAGATATGTCTATTGGTTGAGTTTATTGCACATAAATATCTAATTGACAAAAATACAAAATTGCATTTGTTGGTAATTGGAGTTTATTATTTTAATTTATTTGTGCATGTGTTGTGTGACTTTTCGGTCATGCCTCCACTATGGTGTAGGTTGGAT
Organism: Pterocarya stenoptera; assembly: GCA_003123785.1. Taxonomy (NCBI): domain Eukaryota; kingdom Viridiplantae; phylum Streptophyta; class Magnoliopsida; order Fagales; family Juglandaceae; genus Pterocarya; species Pterocarya stenoptera. Next base: position 178,372 of record QEOT01002744.1, on the reverse strand, counting down.
AGGCTGTGGTTTTCACACCCAGGAGTTCTGGAAGGTTCTATGACTAGGCAACCTTTTCTTTGCCCTCTGGACCATGTATTTGAGGTATTTTCATTATGTTGTAGCTTATCTTTACAGTTATGTTCTATTGGATAATTCTGTTGGCATTTTTTTATTTGATGCAGCTTTTGTTGTAAAATCAACCAGAGTTTATCCTTATAAAAGTAATCAATAAATGGTATTTCATTAGACGTAAGTAGTGAACATATATTTTAGGCTTTACATTCTTGCAGCAAGTTGTGGCATTCTCTGCCTTTGAGATCGAGCTCAAAGGACACTTCCTACTCCCACAATAATGGGACGGAGTAAGTTCGTGAGTTCAAAACTCAATGGATATCTAGATGCCTTTTATTTTCTCATTAATCCTCATTTGAGGCTAGGAAATATCAGAAGTTGGAACGCATTATGGTTGAAGCAAAGAATAAGTCTGCTTATTTACTCGCAAATTTTCTGCAGATAGTTTCAATCACTGATGGGAATAATAAGGGATATCAATGTCAATGTCAACTTTTTTGTATTTCCTATCTGCGTTCTGATACTAAGGAATATGTATTGCCTGCAGGTAAATATCATGTTGAAAGAACTGCCAGAGGAGGAATTTGGCCCCAGGATTGATATTAGGGAGTACTCTTTCCTTGACAATCCATCAGTCCCAGAAAAGGTACATGGTATCTGTAACACTCAAATCATCATCACTTTTTCTTGACATGTCACCTTGTGCAGATCTCTTTTGCTGCTTGTTACAGGTGAAAGAATCATGGCTTGATGTTCAGCTTTGTCAAGGAACCCAAGATTGTCATGCATTTAATGATACCGGTCTACCAGGCATAATCAGATTTCCAAAGCGCAGCAATGAAGAAATGGTATTCTGGATTTAACCAACTCATAACTCTAATCAATAAGCATGCGTAGCTTGGGCTGGAGTTATCATCATGACTGCGGTCTGCTATTTCTATTATTTTAGTGAGGGTTTAATTTAGGGTGAATTGGTCATCACTAAACTGAAAGACAATGTTAAATTGAATTTCTAGATCACTCAAAAACTTCTTTTCTTAAAAAATAAAAAATAAAAACCCTGTGTTAGGTACTTTGGTTCATTTAGATTTGAAAACAGTGAGTGTGATGATGAATTAGTCGTTCACATTTCATATATGTATTTGTATGGAAGTGATTCAGCGCTAGGTCTAATTTCAATTGTGTCCGTATCAGACAGGGTAAAGTTCTGGGTTCAATTACTTGTCAAAAAAAAAAACTGGGTTTAAGACCACCTATAAAAAAAAAAATCGGTTCAAGACCTATTGTGTAAAACTTCCTAATAAATATATGTATATGTAGTGAATACATGCATGATATTTTTATAGTTTTCTAGAATACCTTAGTAAAAAATAAGTTGTGGGTTCTTAGGTAAGTTCTATTAGATCAGCAGTTGTGTCCTTAAAACACTATCAGTTGTGTCTTCTGCGATGCTGATTGATATCCCCATAGAACGTAACATTTCAGATTTGACTTGTATTATACAGTTCAAGTCGGTATTCTCGTCATTCAAGGATGTCAAAGTTATTCAGTTCTCTTCAATGCAAGATGCATTCCTAGGTTTCGATGACAAGGCAAGTTTTTTTTCTTTGGTCTTGTAATCCTTTTATTGTCAAAAGTAGTGTGAAAGAATTGCATTTTTTTGTAATCATGTACTGACAGAACAATTGTTCTTATTCAGACAAGGGAACAGAGATTCAGGAATCGCGTGAAGCGGTATTTTGGTTTGTGGTGTTGTGTGGATAATCACACCCCGGGACACATATATTATGACATGTACTGGGATGAGAAACCTGGCTGGAAACCAATTCCACCCCAAACTCCAGAAGATGATCACCCACCTTTGTGAGGCCCAACCTTGTGGTGAAGATCCTGCAAGAGCAAGGGAGTCACAAGAAAAAGCATCCAGAGCTGGTGGTTTAGTTGCTAACAAATTGTTCAGACTTGGGAGGCTATTCACATTTGTAGAAGCCAAGAGGTTTTACCCAAGTAGGAACTCTAATTTAATTCATTGAGATGAGATTGGCATGTACATTTTGTAAGAGAATTAAAAATAATAATAATTATTTGTAACTTTTCAACAGTGCAGTAAGTAAGAAAGCTAATAATGATTCAGAGTAATACTTCAAATGCCAACAAAATAGTGAACACCAATAGTGGAATGTTAGTTTCATGGCTCATGATTGGGAGATTGAGGTCTTTATTTCATTTTATTTTTTATTTTTTTGGTACTCCACAAGTTTGAGAACAACAGGTGAAGACAAGCTGCGTTGGGCTGCATCCAAGAAAATGAGGTTTTGATGTGTGTTTCCTCTCTATATAATATGTCTAATATCAACTCATTTCCATGGCTGAGAATATATGTGTAAGAGTGGGAAGTCCGTAGACCATCTTTGACTACATTGCCAAGTGGCAACTGCTCTTTATTTAGTCGGGTTGATTTGACTTGGGTTATGCCAAGAAACATATTTGTCCTTTCCAACTCATGGAGAGGATTAGCAGTAGTCCACAAAACCTAGCAGTCTGAAACAGATTTGGTGAATCTGTAAGGAAATGGATGATTCCAATTTTTAGGATGGAGAACAAACAATAGATGAGCTCAAGACTTTGTTTATTAATAGTCCTTTGGACAAGAAGCATAGACTTCAATGGACATACTCATCATATCTTTCTTTTTCTTTTTCTTTTTTATGTCGGGAACCTCTCCAAGATAGGGTTCTTTGGACCCACCCCTGCAGAGTAAACCAGGTCCTGTGCACCACACCCTCGGAATTTTCTCTATACAGAACTGATTAAATCGCTGACTTTTCACTAGGAGGTGTGACTCCAAATGATTGTTTGCACCTATGAGGTGTTGAACCTTAGACCTTGAAGAGAGTGATACCTCTTTCAACTTCTAGCTTGATGACTTTTTTGTACCCATTTCGTATGTGGAAACGTTTAGTCCTATGGTTTTGATTAATTACTATTTTGCTGGAAATATTAGAGACAAGCTGGGTTGGATCCAATAAAGTATGCTGTGGGAAATTATAAAGTTTCTTCTTCTATCACGTTGAAGTGTGGTTCATATTTCTTGAACTTACTAGATATTCCATCACATAAAATTCTTTAAATTTAACCATTTTAATTGAATCTAATACTTATGACCATTTTTAGAAGTTGTCAAACATTGAAAATACTGATATGATAGGTATTGAAAAGTAAAATATGTAGTTGTAAATTCTCGACGATTTGATTTGAAAATTGCAATTGAAGTAGTTGCAATTGAAATAGTGGTTCTGAGTCCGTTGCAGCTAACAGAACACTGGTGCTTGAGGTTCGAAGGCTGATGCATGGATTCAAGGAGTGCAAACTGCAATATGCAAACAGATTAGCAAATGTGGCAGCACATAGGCTTGCAAGACATGCATGGAGAGCAACTGGTATGCAAGTTTGGTGGCATAGTGTTCTCCCAAACGATATTTGGCTTGATAAACAGTTTTTTTAATTCTATTTTGTAAGAAAGTACAGCGGAAAAAATACCTCAAGTTCAGCTTACAAAATTGCTCCACAAGTTTCTCCAGATTGACAACTCACAAGCGTTTGCTTTTAGTGGTGAAATGTACTACTTAGTATAAAACTAAAGTAACACTTAACAAATCCATAGCCTAAATACTCTTTCAAGAGAGAACAAAAAAGAGAGAGATTTTTGTCTAGTTTTAGAATGGTGTCAAAACCTTCTTGAGAAGGACTATATATAGTCCACTGAAGGCTAGCCGTTACACTGCAAATAAATGCAGTGTAACGGCTTGTAACGTATGGCATTAAGCCATGCGTTACAAGACATGTAACGTATGGCTTAATGCCATACATTTGTCTTATTGAAGGGAGGGGATCAGCCCACGTGGGCGCCCCTCCTTCCTGTTAACATCTCTCACTCGCACACACTGGGCATGACCCCAGGTCTGCATCTCTCTAATGTTCTCAATCTTGTTCATACAAGTAAATAGGCCGTGCGACCACCAAGCACATCTGTAGAAAGGTAGGAGTACATATACCAAATCTCTTCCAAAGAAGACCAGCATAGTAACATTCCTAAAGTGTCTGGTCATGTCCTAGACTCATTCGATCGCATCAAGATCAAGCATTTTTCGAACCCTCTTGAGTTAAAAAAAAAACTCAGAACAATGCTTGACTACCTTCAAATCATTTCAATGTGTACCTTAGCCGCTACCAAGGTGTAGCGTCATAGTTTGACGTCAGCAAACACTATCGAAGATAATATCGTAGAATCTTCCCTTTGCACTCATATCACTCAATTTTGGTCGAATCGCTTTCCCAGCGATGCTTCTTTAGACCGTATTAATCATGGCCATAGACAGCATGCCAAAGTAGCAGTTATCACAACCTCCATCTCGTGACACAGTCAAAGGTAAAGGACACTTAATAAAAATGAGACTCACACAGTGAGAAAGAGGGGAACCTTTTACTCACTTACCCATAAGGTTGTATAAGCACATGTAGTATGAAACACATGCTACGGTGGATTTCTCTTTCTCAAAGAGCATATGTCTATATCAACACCATACAGATCTTGGTCTAGTCGCTTCTTAGGCGTCTAACCCGAGTTCCTCAATTTGCACACTTCTGAGGCGTCAAAGAGAATCTCGCATCTGGCTAACTACAGGCTACATGGATGGTGGGGTAACCCATGCATAGTCCATTCAATAGACCTCATCTTAGCTCCCACTAAGGCGACATACTTTGTATCAACCAACTTATCCATTTGGACAAATACCTAGGGACACAATGTCTCATCTCTACTCGCTACTCAAGCGTTAGAGGCGATCGCTCGTGTGAGTGAGCCGATCTAAGCCTGTTGACATATCTTTTGTGTGTGTATTAAAAAAAAACAATACGATAAAGACAATAACTGAATCATATTGTATTAATATCCCAAACGAAATATTACATCTCAATGTCATTTGTAATACAAATTACATTTATAATTTACGCAGTCCTAGATTCCTAACATGAGCCTCAAAGACATCTCTTGCTATAGGCTTCGTTAAGGGATCAGCAACCATGCGACTCGTAGAAAGATGTTTCAGAACCACTTCCTTTTGCGCTACCATGTCTCTGATGTAGTGATATCTAATATCTATGTGTTTGGTCCTTCCGTGATACTTAGAGTGTTTAGCATATGCAAGAGCAGCCGTGCTATCGCAGAATATTGTCACCGGATCTAAAGTATCCGTGCCAATATCTAAATGCTTGAGGAACCTCCGTAACCAAACAGCTTCTTGAACTGCTACAAAACAAGTTATGTATTCTACCTCCATGGTGGATAAAGCTATACAGGGTTGTTTCTTCCAGCTCCATGTAATGGCGCTATTGTTGAGCAGAAAGACATACCCAGTGGTTGATTTACGCTCATCTAGGTCACTGCCCCAGTCGGCATCGCTGTAACCTCTTAGCTGCAAATCTGAACTTTGATAGCACAGTACATAGTCTGCAGTTCCCTTCAGATATCGCATAATCCTTTTGACTGCTTTCTAGTGAGCCAGTCCAGGGTTAGGTTGGAATCTACTTACTAGGCCAACTGCATAGCATATGTCAGGCCGAGTACACATCATTGCGTACATCAGACTACCCACAGCATTAGCATAAGGGACACGGGCCATCTTTTGCTTTTCTCTTTGAGTCTTAGGACACAACTCTTTAGATAAGTTCTCGCTTTTTGTAACAAGGGTGTCAATGGGTTTACATTCACTCATTAGGAAGCGTTCTAGAACTTTCTTTATGTAAGTCTGTTGGGACAAACACAATATTCTCTTTGAGCGATCTCTGTAGATCGTAACTCCCAGAATGTATTCTGCCTCACCCATATCCTTCATCTCAAAATTGAAGGATAACCACTCTTTTGTGGCGACTATCAACCCTTTATCATTTCCAGCTAGTAGTATGTCGTCAACATATAATGACAACATAATGAAACTCTTCTTGGATCTTTTGACATAGACACAATGGTCCTCTGTGATCATCGTAAACCCATTCGAAAGAACGGCTCGATGGAATCTGAGGTACCATTGCCTAGATGATTGTTTTAGGCCATATATAGATCGTTTGAGCTTGCACACTTTGCGCTCTTGACCTTTGACCACAAAACCCGTTGGTTGATCCATATAGATCTCCTCATCTAGTTCTCCATTGAGAAATGCTGTCTTAACATCCATCTGGTAGAGTTCCAAATCCATATTCGCTACTATAGCTAGAATCAGGCGAATTGAGGCAAACCTTACCACTGGTGAAAAAGTTTCCTCATAGTCTATACCCTCCTGTTGGGTATATCCTTTCGCCACTAAGCGAGCTTTGTACTTATCTATTGATCCATCCGACTTGCGTTTAACCTTAAGAACCCATTTATTCCCAATAGTCTTACGTCCTGTCGGTAGATCAACCAAATCCCAGACCTGGTTAGTCTTCATAGACTCAATCTCATCATTGAGAGCTTTCATCCACTCATCTTTAGTAGAAGATGAGAGAGCCTCATGAATTGTCCTAGGCTCATCATCATCATGAGGATCTACCATAAAAGCTTCCCCTTCAATCTCAAAACGACGATGGGGAATACTTTCACGTGTGCTTCTACGCGGCTGAGGTTGTTGTGATTGAGTGACAAGTGGTGTGCTCCCACTTGGATTTAAATCCTTTTTATAATTTATAGGAGCTTGAAGAATTACTTCCTCATTCTCAACTAAATTCCTTGGAGCACTTTCCTCTTGTTCCACAATCTCATGAAGTTCTAAACTCCTATCAACCTCACCTCTACTTGGAAACTCATTTTCAATGAAATCCACATCTCGTGACTCAATCTCAGTCACACTTCCATCAGATTGTTCACCTATTAACACATACCCTTTAGAGTGTTCAGAGTACCTTATAAAGATACACTTCTTCCCTCTAGGGCCTAACTTCCCATACTTATGAGAAAGATCGTGAACAAATCCCGTTGAACCCCATGGCCGCAAGTTACTCAAATTGGGTTTCTCGCCGGTCCATAGTTCATATGGGGTGGAAGTTACTGATTTGGAGGGCACTCGGTTAAGAATGTAGGCAGCAGTCAAAAGTGCATCCCCCCAAAAAGAAATTGAAAGGTTTGCTTGCGCCATCATTGACCTAACCATCTCAAGCAGTGTTCGATTTCTCCTTTCCGCCACACCATTTTGCTGTGGCGTACTTGGCATCGTCAACTGTCTCTTGATTCCTTTTTCATCACAGAGCCTTTTAAATTGCTCAGAGAGATATTCTCGTCCTCGGTCAGTTCTTAGAGTTTTTAAACTTTTGTCGAACTGATTCTCAACCATTCTTAGATACCGCCTAAAGCACTCCAATGCTTCAAGACTTATGGGAGATTAAGTAGACATGACCGTAACGTGAAAAATCATCTATAAATGTGTTGAAGTAAACACCTCCGTGTCTTGCCCTAACACTCATTGGACCACAGATGTCTGAATGGACTAATTGCAGTGGAAAAGATGCCCTAGTGGCTTTTTCAAACGGTTTTCTCTTAGCTTTTCCCATTAGACAATGTTTACATATGGGCAAGATGACTTTAGCGAGATTGCCTATTAAGCCCTCTCTAGCTAACCGAGTCATTCTATCTTGCCCTATATGGCCAAGCTTAGCATGCCATTTATATAAATCCAAATTATCAGATGCAGAAAGAAAAGCAATTGACTCATTCATATTTGAATAATTCAAATTTAATATCATAAAACCGTCTTGAAGAAAAGCATTGCCATAAAACACAGGGCCCAAATGAAAAGAAACATAATTGTTTTCAAATACAATCTGAAAACCAAGTTTTAATAGAGTAACTACGGAATGTAAATTTCGTCGGATTTCGGGAGCGTATAGCACATTGTGGAGGAAAAGAGTGTGGCCACCCCACAAGTCCAGCTTGTAGGTACCAAGTCCCAGTACCTCCACGCTAGCTCCATTCCCCACCTTGATATCACGACTCCCAGCTGGAATCCGGCGATACTCCACAAATCTGACTCTGTCTCGCGCTATGTGTTCGGTTGCTCCTGAATCAACAATCCACATAGGATAGGAATGAGCAACCATCACATGGCTAGTTACAAAAACAATGCGAGAAAAGTCAGAGTGTACCTTCTTCGGCTCAGTGCAGTCACGAGCAAAGTGGCCATTCTTTCCACAGTTGAAGCACTCTAATTTCGACTTGTTCTTCCAGCGCTTGCCCCTCTTGCTGCACTGGGAAGTTCCTGACACCTTCTTGATTTGTCCAGCAGCTACTCCATTCTTGGGCTTCTTGCGCTTAGGCCTTGATGCCTTACGCGAACCAGAATTAGCCACATAGGCAGTATGATTGGGCTTAGCAGCCTCTAGGCGCTGAGCCTCCAATTCTAAGTGACGCGAGACATCATCAAAGTCTTTGATATTCTCGTTATGCGTCAGGTTCTGGCTCATATTCTCCCAAGAATTTGGTAGTGACCTAATTACTGCCTAGACTTGCTGTTAATCTGTCAGGTTGTTTCCTGCCGACCTAAGTTCGCGGATCATAGTTGACATAGCCCTAAGATGATGCTTCATCGTGTGGTCAGAGCGCATCTTATAGGAGTCGAACCTCATGGTTAATCCACGCAACCTAGTGGCTGAAGTTCCACCAAACTTCAATTTTAAAGCCTCCCACATGGTTTGGGCAGTGTCATAGACCTCGAACTCACACATTAGATCATTGTGCATGCTGCTTAACATTATTATGCGCGCGCACCGATTTTTCTTAGCCCATTGAGTATAGGCTTGTTGATCTATTTTATGTTGTTCCGAGGTCCCTTCCGCGGGCACAGTAAGGGTATGAGACAAGGCCTCCAAGACCTCTTGCTCATCTAAGACATATTGGATCTTGCGATGCCATATGTTATAGTTTTCCCCATCTACTTTCTCCCCCTTGTTTAAGTCGGCAACTATAGTCTTGGATGCCATATCACTACAATACGCAAAGAATGGATATTATACACACACCTAAGAAATCTGCTGCATCCTTTCAAGATAGAAAAAGAATAATTTAGACATGTCGCAAGATCGAAAAATCGTTAGGCTTCATAATCATCTCTTGCGCCACAATATCCAATTATTAAATTTCTAACCTAATTTACGCGCAAATTATTAAAAAAATATGGAAGAATTTATCATCATAAATCTTAACCATACTCCCACTATCTTAAGTAGTCTCCTAGTCCTAGTCATATGTAAAGACATAACCTACTAAAATCGCAGTAACCTTTTGGGCCAGTCTACAAAGACAGCTACCCAGACCATAGCAACCTGTTGGGCCAGTCTACAAAGACAGCCAGACTACAGTGACCTGTTGGGCCAGTCTACAAAGATAGTTCATATGAGACCATTACAGTCCATTTTTCTTGTTCCATCAGTGCATTTACAGTTCTTACTGGGGCCACTGTAGTCTTTTTGGCTATACAATGCATTTACAGTTCTTACTGGGGCCACTGTAGTCTTTTTGGCTATACAATGCATTTACAGTTCTTACTGGGGTCACCATGGTCTTTTGGCTATACAGTGCATTTACAGTTCTTACTAGGGTCACTGCAATTCTTTCAGCCTATCATTCACACTGACAATTCTAACTAAGACTACTTAGTGAGATTTTCTATATTTTTATCACTAAAAGAAATGAAGACTAATGTCTAAACATTCAAGTCTAACATTCAACAATGATAAAATAATCACATTTCCACATGTTCAATTCACACATACATGTTATCACATTTAATAAAAAATAAATAAAGGATCACATATAATATAACATTATGGAAAAAACAATAGCATGAATATAACTAAATATTCACATGTTATCATATTTAATCTAAATCATTAAACAAAAGATCACATGTAATATATCAATATATCTAAGCATATATTAATTCATGCAATTTTATTTATTTATTATTATTATTATTATTTTAATTAAAAAAATAAATAAAAAAAACTCCACCTAAACCAAAGAATATTCGCAGCCCAGTGGTGCGCTTATCTCCTTAGTTTAGTAGGTGGTCTTGGGTTCAAAACCCCATTGTGCCATTTTATAATTTTACATTCTTTTAAAAAAAAATGGGCTTAATAAAAAAAACTAAAAAAAATTGGGCCGAAAATAGCCCAATTAATTTTTTTTTTTTTAAACAGAAAAACCAATGGGCCGTTCGGCCCAGCCCATTAATTTCGGCCCAGCCCGTTGATGACTTAGAAGTCATCTTCTACCTCCAGCGGGTTACTGTTCACGTGAACAGTAACCAAAAAAAAATCACTCCGGCCACCATTTTGAGGGTTTACCGGGGTTGTTTTTCGTCGGAAACAACCTCCGGAGGAGGCTGGGTGCTGCCGCAGCACCTAGGGAGGTGCTTGCAGCACCACGTCGATGCGCGCAGCACTGTCCTGGTGCGCGCAGCACCGCTGGGTGCCCCCATGATGCACTATGCACCGTGGGCTCCAGTTGGTGCATGCGGCACCGTTGTGCGCGCAGCACCATATCAGGGGTGCTGCGCAGCACCCTACGGTGTGCGCTGCACCACCGTGTGTTGGTGCGCGCTGCACCATTGCATCGGCTTCGGCCAATTTTTTTTTTTTTTTTTTAAATGCAGCTCAAGCTCAAAAAATAAAATAAAATAAAATGGCACATTTACAATTTACATGCATATGCAAATAAAAAAAGCTAGAAGCAATTACGATGGCTCTGATACCAATGTAAGAAAGTATAGCGAAAAAAATACCTCAAGCTCAACTTACAAAATTGCTCCACAAGTTTCTCCAAATTGACAACTCACAAGCGTTTGCTTTTAGTGACGAAATGTACTACGTAGTATAAAACTAAAGTAACACTTAACAAATCCACGGCCTAAATACTCTTTCATGAGAGAACAAAAAAGAGAGAGATTTTTGTCTATTTTTAGAATGGTGTCAAAACCTTCTTGAGAGGGACTATATATAGTCCACTGAAGGCTAGCCGTTACACTGCAAATAAATGCAGTGTAACGGCTTGTAACGTATGGCATTAAGCCATGTGTTACAAGACATGTAACGTATGGCTTAATGCCATACGTTTGTCTTATTGAAGGGAGGGGGTCAGCCCACGTGGGCGCCCCTCCTTCCTGCTAACATATTTTATTGATGAAATGAAGTTATTTTCCTAAAACAAAAAAGTAGACGTAGATTCGTATAATATTTAGGAACAATTATAATTATAAAGATGAGATTTTATCGTGTAATCATTATTGGTAACTGTATGTAAAATGGTGAGCTGATTATTTTATTTTTCCCAATAATTGAAGTTGAGTGTCGGGTATGTATAAAGCCCACTAGATTAAAATTTAATTGTCAAGTCTAGCCCATTGTGTATTGGGAGCCCAACATGCATGCAAGTAAAGAAAGAATAAGGCAAAAAGCCTGCCATCCATGTGAAATTTGGACTTACAAAGGCATATGGTAAAAAGGGAAGAGAAAAGATGGTTTGGATTCATAAACTACCTCAACTCATCTCAATTCATTTTCGTCATTATAACTTTTTCAAATTCTCACATAAAATATAATAAACAATTTAACTTTTTTAAATCTCAAAACAACTTTATCAAATTTTCACACAAAATATAATAAAAAACTCAATAGTGCATCAATAAAGATTATTTAGATATGAGAAAATATCACCGATAATTAAAGAATGGTAAAGAAGAGTTTGCATCAATAAAGAACAATCACATGAATCAAAAACAAACTGAAAATACCCTCAATTGTGCAAGTTCATCTCTAACTTTGCTTAAGGATTTAGTTGTCCATTTGAGCAAGAAATAAAAAACTCTAAAAACATAACAACCTAGCCAAAAAAACTAAGAAATAAAAACTGCCCCATTGTACGTGCCGTAAAAAATTCTTATACGTGTTGAGTCCCTTTCCATTCGAAGTCCTAGTCACGTGTTGAGTCTTCCTCAAATCTCGTTATCCAGCAAACTACTCATCATTATCATCATCTTTGAAAATGTACGTCGATCTCCACCTACCAACTTTCCTAAAAGGAAAATACTACAGGCCTCGCTCGTTGATCTTGTTTTCTCTTCCCGTTTGACGTGGCCCCTCCACTTTGCACTGCTTTTACTTCTTTTTTTCCATGTTGCGTAAAACACATCCCCCGAGCCTGGTCTCCTTCTCCCTAGCCCCATTGCCCCCATCAACTTTGCCTCCCAACCCCATTGCCCATCGACATCGACTTCGCCCCCCAACCCCACGAGTGAGTCTCCCTTCCCCTCCATCTCCAACCTCATCTCCGAAGTCCTAAAAGATTCTGAATTCCAAACCCACTGAACTCTCCAGAAAAAGAAGAGAGCCGAAGAAGAAGATTAGAACAGGACTAGCACAACCACTCATATTCTCTTATGTGTGTTCAACAAGGTTTCAGTTCTCTCTCTATTCGAGAGTTAAAAGAATTCTTCTTTGGGCCTTGCTTTCTCTCGAGGCTGTCAACTTTGTTTTTTTTCTTTCTTTTTTTACTCTCTTATTGTTCAAAGGTTCATTTCTTTTCCTTGTTTTGCACTCTGGGTTTGGTGAATTGCACAGGTCATTAGAGTGTCTTTGGTACTGTAGTTTCAATGCTTTTCTGAATCTGATCTTGGGCTTCATCTATCATTGTTGTTAAGGTTAATGTGTAGTTTAGTGGGAACTTTTCTTGCTGGCCAGTTTTGTCTTGTGTTGTTTTGTTTTATTTTGATTTTTTCACGGGGCCGCTCTTTAGGACTCTTTTGTTCTCCCTTTGCCTTTGAATTTAGGGCCACTCTTTGCTGTGGATTCTTGTATTCTGGTTTGTTGGCTCTAGTATAAAGAGTTTAAACTCGTGCAATTTTAGTTGCTATAGCCTATAATTGTCATAGGTTTTTCCCCTGTTATTAATCTGTAAAGGGTGCTTTCAAAGGTTTGGGGGGTAGGGGATGCCTTTTTTTCCGTTATTGTTGGTCAATGTAGGGGAAACTGAGGTAAAATAATAATAATAAATCTACATGTTGTGCCGATCGTCCTGGGGCTGGGATGGACAAACTCAATGGAGCTAGGGACGGCAAACTCGATAGGGCTGAGGAGAAGGGAGAAAAAAAAAATTACATTGTCCACAGTCGGAGATGGAGGGGAGGGGAGACTCACTCATAGGGCTGGGGGCGAAGTTGTTGTCGATGGGCAATGGGCCTAGGAGGTGAAGTCGATCGGCGATGGGGCTGGGGAGAAGGAGACCACGCTCGAGGGGATGTGTTTTACGCAACATGGAAAAAAAATAAAAAATAAATAAAAGCAGTGCAACTTGGAGGGGCCACGTCAAACGGGAAGAGAAAATGGGATCAATGAGCGAGGTCTGTAGCATTTTCCTTCCTAAGATCCAGTATATTTCAAAAGCCCCACAACAATGAAGACTCCTGCTGCTTTGAAAATTCTAGATTTAATTCTAGATTTGCTGAAAGTCCATGCGTACTAGTCCACCAACCAATATTGCCATATTTGAAATTTCAAATACATTTCACCCATACAATCCTCACCAACCACCAACCTAATATCCTCTTTTTGAAAAGTATTATTATCTTTTCTCTTCTTTAAGATTTCTAGAGATCAAATCTGTTCAGATCATAAAACTTGAAATAGTGCACAACTTCCCAACAATCAGATCCCACAACTACAGCTTCATGACATCTTATTGGTTCTCACGTGACAACCTTCAAGCTTTCATGCAACCCACATAGTAGGATGTGTCTATTCAACTTCCTTTTTGAATTGGGCTTTAGTAGGCTGTGGGCTCTCATTTGACTGGGCTTAGGTCTCTCCTCTTTTATGGACTCTAAAATTAAATATAAAAATGTGCTTAGAAATAGCTCAAAATAAATAGAAACTAAATTCAAAAATATAAATTAAATCATATGATTTATATTCACATTTTATCCAAAAATAGAATATTTAGAGTGCGCTTTCGTACACTCATCACACCCCTCAACTTACTTATTGCCAGTCTCTGGCAATTTCTATACAAAAGAGATGAAAGAAGCTAAAGAAAATCACTAAAACAAGCCACCAATTCACACTTTCCAGATTCACATATCAGAACAATCTAAGGAATCCAATAGCCCATCAAGATCAATCCACTTATAGCAATTCACAGAGTGTGTATGTGTGTGTGTTCTCCAAGCCATAACCATCTTACCACTAACCTTGACACATTCAACATCAAGAACGTTTTAAGCAAAATGTTCAACTCCATAACTCACGGGTATAATAGTGTTTCATGTAAGGGTTCTCTCTATGGAGTTGACAAGTTGTATACACACATTCACATGGAGATTCAGGTAATTATGAACAAGAAACAAGTAAGTATTGATCTTATGATAGGAATACTAGCAAATGAGAATTCAACCATAGCTTATTTGGAATCAGAACGGTCAAAACAAAATCTTGTAATGTGGATTAGGTTAGGCTATATGAAAAGAAAAGGAGAATGATTCAAAAACTTCTAAGTACATACATAAGGAATCTTATTAAATATCTCAATAAAGCACATTCTTCACTTGATGTACTCTTCTGCCTTTCAAATCACCGAATAATGCATCTCTTTTTTATGTATATTTTTTCATTTATAATCTCTTTTTTTAGCTCAACAATTTGGTGAACAAGTATATGTCACCCTGATATTCTTCTATTTCTACCTAGCCTTGGTATTTTTGCCTTTGAAGCTCACTCACTTGAACACCTTGTAACTCGTGTTCTTCCCTTTTTTCTCTTTTTTTTTTTATTCTTCGCAAAAAAAAAAAAAAGAATTACACATCTAGTACACACTTGGAAGTAAAAAGGGTAGGAAAAATCAGTGTATAGGTTATATTCCAATGTGGAGAGGTATGAATAATATAGGTATATGAAGAAAAAAAGGCTATATGTGTTTCTTGGCTCAAAGTTGGCTACTAGGGGTCTATAATTTAAAGGGTTGGCTTAAAAGGTTCAAACGTTAATCTTAAGTTGACCTTCATCATATCCGAAGTATTTCCGCCATCATACCACAAACCATACAATGATATTCTCAAAAGAAGTGCCCAATTCAAAAAATCAATGAACGCTTATCACAATTTTGAGCATTTGTTAGCTCTCAATCCTCACACATAAAGACTTAAGCAAAAGTGTTCTCTAGTACATGTTTCAAACCACCATCTTACCACAAAATTTGGATGAGTGTATTAGAAATCTTGTGAATACCTCGGAATAATGATCAAGATGGGTTTGTTGAATTCACTAAAATTACTATGTATGAGAATGAGTACACATGTGAAAGGATGTACGTGTGATGCTAAAAGTTTTGTCATACATAAAAGTGCCAAAGAGTTCCAACAAGCATTTGTAAATGCATAGTTTGCACAACCCTTCAACTTAAACGAAACATTGTCCTCAATGTTTAAGAATCAAAACTGAATGGATAATAACTGAAAAGGGTAGAATACACTTGATGTGTGACATGAGCTGCCCAAAGCATAAGAGATGACAAACTGAAATGGCAAAATGACATTATCCTGAAATTAGAAAACAACAACAAATAAAAAAGAAAGAAAATGAATGAAATGAAAACAAAACAAAACAAAATAAAAATATATATATACCTACATGGTGTGGTCAAGGTTGATAGACTGGGTCTGCAAGTAAAATGTCTTCCACTTCAGGCACTTGTCTATCAATAAGTATTTTTAGGTGTTGACCATTTACTTTAAAGACCTGGCCATCCCTAAGATCCTCTATTTCAACCGCCCCGTTTTCAAAAACATGTTTTACTATAAAAGGATCAGTCCACCTAGACCGAAGTTTTCCTGGGTGCTTGTGAAGTTTAAAATCGCATAAGTATAGTCGGTCATTAGGCTTAAACGTCTTCCATGAATATTTCTATCATGAAATGCTTTTATTTTAACCTTATAGATTTTAGAGTTTTCATAATCATGAAATTGTAGAGAAGTTGTCGCTCTCGACTTCTCTGCAATTTCTTCTCCGTCTAGCTCTTCCTCTGGTAACAATTTCATTAATTTCATTAGCAACTCTAAGGTTATGGTCTGATTGGTTATTTCTTCTCCGTCGAGTTCTTCTCCCACTGGGAATGCTTTCAGAATTCAAAAAACTTGAGCTAGGGTTTGAGACAGCTCAAGATTGAGCAGCTTTGACTGTTTATGCACACGTACTGAACTGAGGTCTAGCATTCCTATGCTTTTTGAATTCTATACCTCAGTTCATTTCTTCTCCGTCAAGTTCTGTTGTTAATGAGATGGCTGATTAATTCATAAATTATGTCTATGGCCTTTGGACTCAATCTATGGTGAACATTTTTCTTTTTCTTTTTTTGTTGGTGGTAGAACAGAATTAAAATATGTTTCAAGTTTAATTTTGAGTATAAAGAAATGGCAAATACATGCTCAAGGGAAAAACAAATTGCATATAAATAAGATGGAAAATATGAGAATTGCAAACAGAAGATGGACACTCACGAAAGGATTGAAGATTTGAGAATTTACGGGTTGTTCCAATTTTCCTTATACAATTGGCTGGTGCAAAGTTTCTCACACGTTTTCTCTAAGAGATTCCATTTAATAACAACTCGTATTGTGCAGTTCCCTTGGTTTCCGGAAATTAGGTTCTTACCTGCTGCATTTCCTAGTTTCTGTTTCTTAAACATATTTAATCCTTTGCATTTCTCATGTTTTCCATGAAGGTTGTCCTGGCTATGTTGCCCATACTATTAATCTAAAACACATTTAATTTTTTATGCAAGCAGCAAGCCAAAATTTATTATTTTAGGACCATGTAAAACTTTGCAATTTCTATCAGGGTTGCTATCTTCTTATCCTTGATAAAACACGATCAAACTCGAGGGAATATTGTTCATTTCTAGCTCTATAGAATAATTACAAGCCTTTCTTTCAATTAACCCCTTGCATATATCTATTAAATGTTAAAAAGTAATAGAGATAGTTCAGTACGGGTGTACGCCCGACAAGTATTCAAAAGCATGGCAATGGACAATTATTTAGTGTTTTTTATAAGTATATTTTTGTTAGCTGTTCTCACCTTCTAAGTGAGGCTTCTCCACTGTTGAATTGAGTATTGACTGTCGTGCTACAATCTTTCAAAAACTAATGAATCTATACTATCAAAAGTTGTTGAATTGAGTATTGACTGTCAGTTAGAACAAAGGATTTCAGATTTCTACTTAGTGACTATGTAACACTCTGATCCCAGAGGTTTGGAAACTTAGCTCCTAATACCTCAAACAATCTCACATAAAATATAGATTCATTTATTCAAAACCAACAATATATTTTCTTCCACCAAGACACCAAAGAACAGAATTCAAAAATATCATAAGCGAAAGTTCAAAAATATTCTTATTCAAAATTCCTTTGGCATAGTATAAGTAAAACATCACATCATAACATAATTTCATGTTTAACCCCCGTAGTAGGGTTGCGCAAACCCCAGCAGCCAACCAAGTAGAAATAAAATATGAAATCTTCTCATTATTCTTCTCGGAGCCCCGATTGTGCACACAGGAAAGACCACGCAGAAAACTACTTTACTTCCAAAATGGGTGTACCATAAATAGAAAAGTTGGTACCAACCCGAACAGAGACCACATTTTTACACTCGTGGTAAGGTCAGAACAAAATAGAAACAGAATGTCATGCCAGAGATTTTCAGAAATCATATCATATCTCATCAGAGTACAGAACATATTCGGATCATCTTCATATAATCATGCACAAATTTTCATATTCGCTCTTTTTGCACAGTTCAGAAATAGAATACCACAAATAGCTCATGTCTATACCAATCATGACAAAAAATACTTTATTTTCTTAAACGAAATTTCATGCAAATACAGATAAAATGACCAAGGTTGTTTTCACGTTTTTTTTTTTCATAACAAAACATGCATATTTTTCATAAAATCAACATCAATCCAATCGTTTTATGCAAAGTCTAGCATAGGAGCCCTGCTTACCTAGACTATTTATCTTCTTTGAATTTCCTCACAGCAGTATCAAGGGACTATCAATCGTTACCTATAACATAGTCACATAACATAGGGGAGGAAAACTTACATAGAGTGAGAAGGGCTTTATGCGGAGAGAGAGAGAGAGAGAGAGAGAGAGAGAGAGATGTGAGAGAAAGTGATGAGAGAGAGAGAGAACATGGTGAGAGAAAAAGACCTACGTATAGTGGTCGAGGGAGTAGCACTACCAAGCTAAGGCCGTGTCGTGTGGCCATTTCCGGCGAGAAACGATGGCTGACAATGGTGTCGTGTGGCCATTTCTGACGAGAAACGATGGCTGACATTGGAGTGATGTGGGTCTATGGTGGTGTCCAAAGTTGCTCTGTTTCTCTTGCCTAAAATAGGGACTTACGTGTTATGGATGCAGGAATGCCATGGGTGTGGAGGACGTGGGGCGGTGAAGGCGTCTTCCAGGGGTTTTCTGGTTTTCTACTTGACTTTGGCGAGGCTTTCACTCTGCTTCAATGGTTGGCTTTCATGGCTCTCAGTCTGCAGCTTGGAGTGGCATTATTTGCATCTGAGGCAATCGGCATGGGCGGCGGCTTAAGGGCAATGGGTTGATTGAGTCAAAACTGCTCTGTTTTGGAGAGCAAAAACATAGGTCTTTGTTGTGAGCCATCTGCTCTGATTTTGGTGATGGTGATGGACGTGCAGCAAGGTGTTAAGGAGAGGAGACAGCAACAACGGAGTGGCTAAAGAGGGCAGCAACGTGGTGGTTAGGAGAAGTGGCTACTGGACTTCACGCTGGAAGGATGTTCTCAATGCCAACAATCGGTTGTTGCGGCTAAGGTTGTGCAGGGGGGCTTGTCGTATGGGGTTGCGGCATGGAAAAGCTTGGCAATGGAGCTACCCTTCAATGGTGGTGGTGCAAGGACGGCAATAGGGAGAGGCCTGACTTTGGGGAGGAGGCTACAATTAGACAGTGATGTTCTTGAGCATAACATAGAAGAGGTCTGGAATGCGGCAACCCTAATCCTAGGTTGAAGATGATTTACGTGGAGGGTGTGTGTGTGAAGTGTGTAGTGTGTATATATATATAGTAGCTGAAAACCCTAGTGAAAGAGGAAACGTGTATGGCGTGGGGTCTGATTCTTGGTTCTCAGGAGCTTGGGCTTTTTGACTCATTCCAAAGTATTTGAGCCGGATAGTGTATGGAATTAATAAATGGGCTGGACTAGTTAGTGTAGTCCCAATCATCTCTTTGGTTTAACAATATTTCATGGGTCGGGTATTTAATCAACACCAATGGGCCTCGACTCAACTTCTACAATAATCCAACTTGTCCCACAAATTTTTTGGCCCATAACTAAACAAAAAGATTCCACCTGATCTATAAAATATCAAATGATAACCTAATTATCAGGCCCAATAAGAATCCACATCCTACAAAAATAAAAATTTAAACCCATAGCCTATCTCAAAAATAAATCGTTAATCTCAAGTGAGCTTTTCTATCCTTCTATTATGCAAGAGTCAAGATTTAACCATTAATGTAAGTTGAACTTTTGGATTAGGTGAGGTTGTTTACCATAAATACCAATTGATATCCTTGTTTTGGTTGATGAAAGTTCTTAGTCTACATCTCGCTGTTGACTTGAACTCCCAATCTTTGTAAAGCCACACTTTCATTTTCACCAGTTTTTGTAACTTGTAGTGCTTTTATATTCGTAACTCATATTTGTAATGAGTATTCTTGTAAATATCTTCCACCTTTAGAGTTCAAACCGTTTATTTAAAATTCTCACATCTTTTGTTAGGAATGGATCCATCCACTCACCGTGATGCCCTACTTCACAAATCTTCTAAATAGCAATAACTTTTTGATGAGTGCCACAAATGAAATTGAGGAAATGTTATGTTTTATAGTAGAAAAATATAATTGTTTGAGAAATATAGCCGTTAAAAAAATATGTTTGTTGGAGAAATATAGCTGTTAAAAATATAACCGTTGGAAAAAATAAGGCAGTAAAAAATATATTCGTTAGAAAGATATGACCGTTGATATTGTTAAAAAAATATATCGGTTGGAGAAATATAGCCGTTGAAAATAAAGGTGTTGGCAAAAATACTGCAGAAAAAATATATCCATTGTGAATATATGACCGTTGGAAAAATATGAACGTTGAAAAAATATATTAGTTGAAAGAATATGACCGTTGTATAAAAAAGACTGTTAAAAAAATTATATTTGTTAGGAATAATATGAATGTTAGAAAATTTATGTATATTTTTTTAATAATGAATAAATATTCAAATTATAATTAGAATTAAATAAATAAAAAGGTTAAAATCAATATTTTAATATAGTAGTGATAGATTTGGAAAGTCCATTATTTGGTGTTATTGAAAAGTGACTAACTAAATTTATAAAAATGAATTTTCTAATCAAATTTTGGTCAAACTTTATTAAGTACACTACTAATACTCTAATTCATGTCATTTGATTGTCATACATCAGTTGTTTAAAATATCAGAGGTGGGGTAGTCAAAAGCATGAGTACCAAAATAAGATGAGACGCCTTTTCTTCCTTATTAAAAAAGTAATAATAAAATGCTAAGAACCCTTTTTTTTTTATCACAACTTTTCTAAAATTTAAAGTTTAAATATAATAGCAAATTGGATATTGACAACTACGTACATATTTAGATCCCAGAAAATCAGCACATTATCTTTATTTTAGGAATTAGCCCAATTAGCTCAATTACCATATGTATTTGTTTCCATACTTAGCTATTGTAAAGTCTATTTATTTTTGTAAATCAATACAAAGAAATATAACAGTTCAGTGCAAATTTCTTCTCCCTCTAATTTCTTAACATTGGATTATGTTACCTAATAGGAACAAAACTCCAACTTGAAAAGTTATATATCTTATAAATATATAAGAATTGCACAAAAAAGGAAAGGAAAAATATGTAGCTCTCCTCAAACTACCTCCAAACTTTTCTAATCCTTGAGGTTTGAAAACTTTTAAAACCGATACCTACAATTTACAATTCAGCAATTGCCCTGAGAGTTTCAAACTACCAGCTAAAGAATGTAGCCTACCCATTTTTCCTTGAAAGAAATAAATAACCCTGATATGAAAAAAGACATACCCTATTAAATTAAAAAATTAATTTTTTTGAAAAAATATTTTATAGAATGTAAAAAGTAATTAAATATTTTTAGAAAAAGAGAAAAAAAGGACTATTTGTGAATTATCACTTTTTAAAAAAGCTATTACTATTTTTTCATTTTCTATTTTTTAATTTTTATAAAAAGGTCGTTCATTTTTTTAATTCTGTTTTTTAAGGAAATTATTTTTCAATTTTTATGTTTTCTTTTTAACTTTTCCAAAATTTTTTCTTTTTTTTAGTTCTTTTTATCAAGTGTTTATGTCGGCATTTTATGAATGGTATAGATTATTATTATTATTATTATTATTATTTGGACGGTGGTTGGCAGAATTAGTTGTTTGAAAAGTAATGGTAAATTGAGTGGTAATAGTCAATTCATCACGTTTAATCATTACAATTTTTTTAAATTTTTACATAAAATAAAATAAATAATTCAAAATTTTTAAATCTTAAAACAAAAATAATATTAAAAAAATATATTCTAACAATATTTTATTTAACTTGTTAACTTTAATCTCATTTCATCTCATTTGCGAAAACAA
Source organism: Pterocarya stenoptera (assembly GCA_003123785.1). Classification (NCBI taxonomy): domain Eukaryota; kingdom Viridiplantae; phylum Streptophyta; class Magnoliopsida; order Fagales; family Juglandaceae; genus Pterocarya; species Pterocarya stenoptera. Next base: position 156,523 of record QEOT01002744.1, on the reverse strand, counting down.
ACGAGACACATTGCTACGTCCGCTGCTACATCCACCAAGGTTTTCTATGATAGTGCATTTTGCACTTTACTCTTATTTTTTTAAAACATTTTTTTTAAAGAAAATCACTCATTAAAAAATATTTCTTTAATCATTAATTAAAAAATAAATAAAAAAACAAATCCTTAGAAAGCCCCGGTAGAAAATCTCAATTACTTTATCATTTTCCTTTCCCTAAAATCGTCATCACAATCCACTTTCACACTAAATTTGGTGCGAAAGAGGTACGAAGTAAGCACAATATTGTTTTTTTTTTGGGGGGGGGGGGAAATTCCCCCCTAATGTTTTTTTTTTTTTTTTTCTAAGCAAGCAAATTGTCATTCAAATAATGAAAAACGAGATACATGATGAGGGTTTCAAACTGTGGAACCACCGTTAGAGACAGTAGAAGCTGAATGTGTACTGTGGTTTGTTTTCTTAAGATATTTCTTGGAGATACCCGTATTCCCTTTCTCAAGATCATTAGATAGGAAAAACATAAACATGGTAGGGAAACCGACATCGGATGATCTGTACTGTGGCGAGCCAACTTTTTTCATGTGCACCTGTGGTAGCACGTGGAGACTATACGCCGATAATTGTGAGATGGGGTGGAGCAAATCTGAAAAAGCTTGAGGTGGGGAATCTACTGTGCAGTGTGTGTAGTCGACAGACTCATCAAGGAGTGGCAGCACATGAAGGCCACATGCGGAACAAGTCGCACATGAGGGTCAAGCGCCTAGAATTTTGCCTCGTCCCGATAGATCGATAGCTTGACAGTTTTGTGATGGGGCGCATGTCGACAGGCAGCTGCCGGAATGCAGTAGATCTGGCCAAAACTGAACTGGTGGAAAGGAGGGAAAAAAAAAACTACCATAAAAAACATATACACGGAGCGGTACTTGAAAAGGAACGGAGAGGAGGGTGGGCGGCGGAAACACTCGAGAAAGATTTGAATTTTTTCTAGAGAAGAGAAGCTTCTCTTTCTAGAAACCGGACGGGTAGCTCTTCTAATCAATAGGCACTTGTTCTATTCTCCATGTCCCGACATGCAGTATTCCAGGTCTCTTTCTACTATTAATCAATTTTTAGATTAAAAAGTTAATAGATAATGTCGTACCAAACGTATAGAAATGGGAGTAAAAAGAGAGTAAACATGCAACTTTCTCCTTCCACGCCACGGTTAGAACCAACCGACTCTAGTCAAACACGAGTAACCTTGTCGAGTTAGAGATTTCTATTGACTTGCATTTCTATAGCAACATGCATGGTCGTACAGAATAATGAAACTAATCACATACAGATCACTCACAAACCGAAAACTATATGGGGTAGAAAAAAGTAACTCAGGCAACAGTCACCATGGATTAATACCCATTAGAGATGTAGAACCGAGAGACTCGTTATCTCCACTGGAAGTTTTAACTAATTATGCAACAATAAATCATTCGTATGACTCAAATTAATATATATAAAAAAAAATATTGGAATTGTCATGTGATAACCCGGAAACTAGAAAACTAAAACATGTAAACTCAATAACTCAGTATTAACATCAGTTTTGCTGCTCGTCACCTAGTAAACTACAAAAATTTGGGTTATAAAGACCAAGTAGAATATCTATTCACTCACCTCTTGTCACACATAACTGGTGAACAGTAAGCAAGTGGAAAATATACTTAACTGGCATCAATAGATAACATGGCCTTTAAACTCATTATAACCA
>QEOT01002744.1:45316-84528 GCA_003123785.1 Pterocarya stenoptera | reverse complement strand
TTGGGTTTGATGTAGGTTATGGCGTAGGAGCTGCATGATCTGTTTTCTAGATCTCAAAGCCATATCAACTGATTTTAACTTGGTGACCCCTGGGATGTAAGACACTAGACAAGGTGGTAGGTAGCTGTAGAGTGCCTCAAATGGGGTCATTCGGGTTGTAGAGTGCTGTGTAGTGCTGTACTAGCATTCGGCGAGAGGTAACTAGTGGGCCCACTATTTCAGCTTGTCTCTAACGAAACACCAGAGGTAGTATTCAATACACTTATTCGCTATCCTTGTTTGGTCACCCGTTTGAGGATGAAATACTGTACTAAAAGTTAATTGGACCTCCTATTTCTTAAATAACTCTTGCCAAAAATTACTAGTAAAAGTTTATCCCGATCTGATACAATTGAGTTTGGGAGCCCATATAGTTTGAAAATTTGGTCAAGGAATAGTTGGGCTATGTAGGTGTGGGCTAGTGGGAGGATATAGCCATATTTGGTGAGTTTGTCAACCACCACCCAGATAGTGCTATATCTTTTGGAATTAGGAAACCCATCGATATAGTCCATAGTGATGTTAGGCCAGGGTTGTTTAGGAATCGAGAGTGGTTGTAAGAGTCCACTTGGGAGTGACTTCTTTGCTTTCACTGTTTGGCATGTGTCACGATTCCTTATAAAAAAATTTAACATCTTATCTCAATCCTGGCCAGAAAAATCCTCTCATAGTCTTCTGCATTGTTTTATCATATCCTAAGTGGCTCCCTAGTGAGCTGTTGTGAAGCAATTGCAAGAGCTTTTGTTCAAACTAGAGTTTCTAACCTATGTATAGGCATTTATTATAGAATAGCAACTTGCCCTTGATAGTATAAGGGGGAGGTAAGTCTCACTGTTCTACCTCCCCAAACAACTCTTTAATGTGGTTGTCTCCCTTCATAGCTTGGGCATAGTTCTTCCAACCAGGAGGTAGTGGGGAAAGAGATGACAGACAATGTGATTTCACCATCAATTTTTCTAGATAATGCATCTGCCACCCTTTTTTTGCCCCCTTTTTGTATTCCACCACAAAATCGTAGCCCAGTAGTTTTGTTATCCACTTTTGTTGCATAGGTGTTACAACCCATTGATCTAGGAGACATCTTAAATACTAGTGGTCGGTTTTTACCACAAAGACTATTCCTATGGTAGGGTCTCGACTTTTGCACTATTGCAACCAATGCAAATAATTCCCTTCCAGGTGGATAGCAACAAAGCCCTACCCTTATGAGCTTGGTTGAAAAAAGCCACTAGCTGCCCCTTTTGCAGAAGCATTGCACCCACTGCCATGTCTAAAGCACCACACTCTATAACAAAAGGGGTGGTGAAATCAGGTAGAACCAATACTGAGGGATTCATTACTACCCTCTTTAAATCCAAAAGGCTTTCTCAGCCCTTGCATTCTATAGAAACTGGTCCTTTTTTTAATAAGGCAGTCAAGGGACTAGTCATACCCTGTACTCCTTAATAAACCTTATGCAATACCCTGTTAACCCGAGGAAGCCCCTTAGGGATTTTAGTGTTTTGGGAGATGGCCAATCTACCATGACCTTCAATTTCTCAGGATCAGCCTTCACACCTTCTATTGAAATGATGTGGCCCAAGTAAGCCACTTTCAAGCAGCTAAAACTACATTTGGAATGTTTAGCAAATAACTTATGATTCTTTAGTATTTTCAAAGTCAATTCTAGGTGCCTTACATGCTCCTGTTCAGATCTTCTATAGACCAATATTCATCGAAAATACTAGGATAAACATTCTCAAATGGGATAAATATTTCATTTATCAAACTCTGAAAAGTGGAAGGGGAGTTGGTAAGTCCAAAGGAAATCACTAGGAATTCATAGTGACCCTTAAGTGTTTGAAAAGTAGGTTTTTAGAACATTTGATGACTTAACCCTTATTTGGTGGTATCCGAACCTGAGGTCCAACTCAAAATATATTGTGGAACGGTGAAGTTCATTCAATAACTCTTCCACTACAGGAATAAGAGATTTATCCTTAATAGCCACTACATTTAGGGTCCTATAGTCCACACACAATTGTACTTCCTTACTAGAAGTACAATTGAAGAATATGGACTTTGGCTAGGTCTGACCACCCCTCAATCTAATAACTCCTTAAAAATATTCTCAATCTCATCTTTTTGGTAATATGGATACCTATAAGGCCTTACTAAAATTGGCTATGTACTTGGCACCAAATTAATAGCATGGTCTTATGATCATGTTGGGGGAAGATCACATGGTTCCTGGAAGACCTTTAGAAATCTTCCAATAACCTGTGCAATCAAGGGTGATGGGTTGTGACCCGAGGTAGTGCTCCATTCTTCAATTAGTTGTAAGTAAATCTCTTTATTTTCTCTCTTATTAATTCTGTCGAGTGGCCCTTCCTCCATCAACTTAGGAGAGATTAACCCTTGTATTTGAGTTGCCTTCCCATTTTTTTTAACCACATAGTGAGTTTCTCAAAGTTCTACAATATGGACCAAGTGTTTGGTGCCATTGCACTCTCAAAACCTTGTCACAACCCACTAGCACAAGTATAAACACATCAATGGTAAGTTCTACCCCTTGAATAGATAGTTGGATTTGTTTAGAGCATCCCTCACTCTTAAGCTGCTCTACATTGGCTACCCTCACTTGTACCTTCTCCTTATTGTCTATCGGCAATTTTTCCCTCTTAACAATGGCCAGATCTAGGAAGTTATGTATACTTCCTAGGTCAATGAGTATCACCACCCATTGGGATCCTATATGCCCCTTTACTTTCATAGTTTTTGGGTTGAGTGAGCCTGAAACTGCATGTTAGGAAATCTCAGGCTTAGTACATCTAGGAACACCTTCACATTGCCCAATTGCCTCCAACACTTGTGCAACCTGCACTAGTTCCTCACCATTCTTATCAGTTTCCTCATCCTCCTCTTCTAATAGGAATAGCTGAGGCTTGGTGCATTTATGGCCTGGACTCTACTTTGAGTCACAATAGTAACAAAAGCTCTTACCGCGCCTTTCCTTCATTTGGTCCTAACGTACTCTCTGAACTGTAATGGTACCCTTGTTTCCTACCTTTTATACTTCACCTATAGGAATCATAGGCCTTCTGAGAATCCCAACCTCATTGTTAAGTGGAGGAATCCCTTTAACTCCCCTTCTACTTAAGGTCATGTGCTTCTCTTGAATCTTTGCTAACTCAAAGGTAGCAATGAAATCCCGAGGATTGAACATCCTCAATGGTAAATGGATCTCGTCTTTAAGCTCACTTAGGAAGTAGTTTAGTTTATGGACATCTGATAAGCACCTCAACCGATTAAATAAGGCCTCAAACTGGACATTGTACTCCTCCACTGAGCCTGTTTTCCTTAGTCTGGTCAAAGTCTCCAATGTCGTCATATGTGTTGGGCCCAAACCTCACCAATAAGGCTTCCACAAAAGTCTCCTAATCAGTGAGTCCTCCCGACTCCTCCAGGTCTTGAAGTTAGGTTAATGCCTTCTCCTCCATATGGAATTAAACTAATCTAAGTTTTTGGTGTAGTGTTGTATAATGAAAAAAAAAATTGGTTTACCTTGTAGAGCCATCCTGCTAGATCCTCACCTTGGAAGGATGGAAAGTCCAACCGCACTCCCTTTGCAATATTATCCTCCCCTATAAACCAAGGCTCTTTCACACCCAAGTGGTGGACCTTGTGATGACTCCCCTTGATGTACGTGACTTTTCTTTTGAATATTCTCTGTTAATGCTGCCACCACAACATCTTATTGTCTTTTTAAAGTTATCATTTCAATCTCCAATACTTGAAATTGAGACTCGTTGCCTTCTTCAATGAATTCAATCCTTCTTGCAGATGGTTCATGCGTGTTCTCTCCACCATCCTTGACTGTGTGAGCATGAGACCGATGTCTCTGATACCATAAATGTTACACGTTCAGTATGCAACAAGCTAATGACTTGCTTAGAGGGCAAGCTCCTCCAAGAATAAAGAGAACAGAATGAATAGAGAGAAGAAGATAAGAGAGAGAATTTCATATTGTAATTGATATTTTGCATGCCATTCACAATTGTTCCCTTCTGACATATAACAACTTTTTCCCTCCTCGCCACTCATCAGCAATTAACAACAAAAAGATTGTAAAATAAAGCAACACATAACAAACTGAACAACTATAATAGTAAATTGCGAAAAAGAAATAAAGATAAATGAATGGGCCTTTTTGGTAAGTAACAGACCTGTGGATCCTTTGAGACATGGCTGGCAGTTCTAAGTGGGTCACTTAAGTGGATCGGCTAAATGGTGAAATGTCATGGGTTGGAGACCTAAGCCCAGGGCCTTATTCCCTTCAGTTAACTAATCCCTTCATTCCCGATAGATCCACGCACACATCTCCCCCTTCCCTTGCAAGCTAATCCCTCTTTAAGTCTCTTATACCACCTAGGGTTAGAGCACCAGCATCGGTCTCATCAAAACGGAGGTTTAATCAAAATTTGATGATTTGGGGGTTAAAACATTGGCATTGGATTCGGTATACCATCAAAGCTCAAGCTTTGAGCTACAGTATCTTTACTTTCATCTCTATATTTGAAGACACACTATTCATTCTCTATTCTTATCATTTTATTACAAATGTATTTCTTACATTTCCTATAATTCGTGCAATGTAATTCTTTCATCTTTTCTTTTGAGTGCCTTTTTTACTAACACTACCGCATGGTGGGTGTTGATGCATTTTCTGGCCTTAACAATATGAACGACCCTCTGGTTAGTATCAATAATTTAAGTATCAAATTAAATTATTAATATACATATATTTTAGTGTAATTACAAAATATGAAAAAAAAAATTAAAAATATTATTATTAAAAAAATAATATTATATTATTATTTTAATGAATCCAATGGCCAATCCAACTTGGAGTTATGGATATAGAGGTTTTGGATTTATGGAAAATATGTACTTTTCATCAAATTTTAAAGATGGTTTTGATGAAGCCAATGCCAATACTCTTAGGGTTGTGACAACATTCTATTTTGGTAAAATGTAAATATTTAGGCTGCGTTTGGATGTTGAACTGAGTTGAATTTTTTATAAATAGTAGTGAGTTGAGATTGTTGAATGAGTTTGGTGGGGTCCACTAAGATGAGTTTAAAATGTGTTTGGATGTTAAGATGAATTTAGATATATTTATGAAAAGTTATTAAAAAAAAAGGATCCCACAATTATTTTATACTGTTCACCTGACAAGCAAAACCGAAATTTTCTGCTGTTTGGCGCCTAATACAACAAAGAAAAAAAAGATTTGCGTGCACTGCAGCCAATGGTCAAAACGTGGAAGATGGTCTAAACAATGGTAAAAAAGTAGCCATCTACAAAGTTGTCCCGCTATCTATAGTTTACAAATGAGTTTAGGATGAAACTCGGCTTGAAAGTGTGTTTGGATAGCAAATGAAGTTCAAAAGGGAACTGAGCTGAGCTGCTTTCAGCATCCAAATGAATTAGTATTATATGGATAATATATTGCAATTGTAAACAATTGAAATGGGGACAGAATATTCATACAATTTTGAAGATTGCAAATTTGCCACAATGGCTTAAAAGATTGGAAATTAGAGGAATAGAAAATGATTAAACATCTCCTACATGCTTACAAAATACTTGGTAAATCTTGCTATTCTGAATGTCAAGATGAAACCATAGTGAATGCAACAGCAATCAGAATAATCCTTTTTTTAATATGCGCAAATTAGATTATTTTCTTATAGAAATGATTGAACTCTCTTGCAGAAAGAGTAGATGTGATGTTTGCTAAAATAAATATGCAATTTTCTTTTCTGATCTTTTCGTTTTCAGCCAAATAAAGGTAATTGGGTTCTTCTAAAATTTTCCTTTGGTACCAAAAGAAAGCTTGTACACAACCAACCATTTGATTGTTGGGTTTTGCTACACAATCTCCTACTATTCACCCACATTCCACACTCCATACTTTTTAATATTTTTTAATATTTAAAAAAATTTTTTTTAAAATATTTCAAATTTTTTATTCACTATTCATATAAAAAATATTTGATAAAAAAAATTAAAAAAAAATTTAAAAAAAAGGTGGAGTGTGGGTGAATAGTAGGAGGTTGTGAAGATTTTTTGTATTTTCTATAACCAGCATGTGAAAAAAATAACATTTTTATTGTAATCCTCATTTTTAAAGATATGCACTTCACTACACGCCAATGGAGGAATGATTTTAAGGGTTGGTTTGGTTACACAAAATCAAACTATAATCATCTCATCTCATCTTATATAATTATTACAACTTTTTTAAACTCCCGCAAAATATAATAAACAATTCAACTTTTTCAAATCGTAAAACAAAAATAATATTAAAAAATTAAATTATAATAATATTTTATTTAACTTTCAACAAAACAGCTCATCTCATCTTATCTGAACTGCATAACCAAACGAGTTCTATCTCTCTTGTGACTCCTAAAAAATGATATAGATACAACTATTATACAACTATTATACAACTCTTATGCAACTATCTAATAAAATATTAAAATTTTTTTATTTTATTTAATTTTGATAGGTTTGAATGAAACAAAATAATATTTTGTTGGAGAGTTATAAATAGCCAGTCTAATTCGAATTAGAAGTTGTGAAATGGTTATATTTATATCATTGCCCAACACTTGATTTAACTTCATTTACAAGCCCACGTGGATAAAATTTTAGATGAGTTAAGATGGTTTTAGAAGAATTGAATAAAATATTGTTAGAATATTATTTTTAATATTATTATTGTTTTGAAATTTTAAAAAGTTTAATTATTTATTATATTTTGTGTAAAAATTTAAAAAAATTATAATGATGAAATAAGATAAGTTGAAATGAGTTGAAGTAAGTCTCGAATTCAAATAAGGGGAATCCACGATTTCCAATAAGCTAGCTATCCCCTGCCAAACACAGTTTTCCTCGTCGGAAGTGCTTCACACTAGCACGGGATGAGGACACGAAATAAAAAAAAAAGGGTGAAAATTTAGCATTTCGCGTCCCCCCTCCGCCATGTTGCACGATTCTTATCTCTCATTTACTTCATTTTGTATTAGTGTTTGTCAAATTATACTTGAAAAGGCCCATAATTATGTATACTACTCCTGAGAATCTCTTCATCATTCGACACCTCTGCAGTTCTCGATATTATGTATACAAGCTTCTGAGCATCTCGGAGTGGGAAACCCAGGTAGTTTCCAGTATGTAACTGAATAACTGTGGTGGTAAGAGCCATATAAAAAAACCACTTTACATTCGTGTGCTTTCTGTGGATGTGTGAAAATTTGTGTTAATAAGCTGACATTTTGCAGAAGGTAGAAAATTTCTATTTTTACGATAATTAGTCAGACTCTATATGTCCCTTGATTTGCAATATAGAACAAACACATCCGGAGAATTATCACCGGATTTCTCTTTGATTTGAATAATAACCAACTTGTTTACAAAAAGGATAGCAGCCATCCCTCCTCGCCGGTGTTCTACGACGAATTGTAAGAAAAGAATACATAAATAAACCTGCTTGAAGCATGTCGTATTATTTCTTCATCTTTAATGCATGGCTCCAATACCCGTGGTACATACGGGAAAGTGAAGTCACAGAACAAACCTTTCTTGACTCGTATACTAGAGCTGCTTGTTTAACATAGCCTAGTACAGAACCCGGTGCTCCAAAAGCTCTGATAAAATGCTCCTCATTTTATCAACTGAAACAGGTTTCATTATGACTCCATTTATACCAACCCTCACGCAGTTCTCCTTCGTAACCTCATCTGTATCTCCGGTAAGTGCTACCATAAGTGGCTTTTCATGACGTCTTGTAAATTTTTCATGTATAGCAACAGCAAGCTCATAACCATCAGTACCCGGCGCAGAAACATCCAAGAAGACCACTTGGTGTTCATGAGAAACAACACGCAAGCACTCCTCACTTGAGCCTACAGTTGTCACCTCACATCCCAAGTGCACGAGTAGTCCCCTTGTCACCGTCCTGCTAACCCTGTACATTACAACCAAGTCCAACATTCAATTCACTTTTTTTATGACTAAAAATCATGCAGACTTGCAAATACATGTCTTTTTACCCGGTTAAACCCTGGACCCATGAAACATGTACCGGATCAAGTAAATCATTGGCTTTTCACCAATGGGATGTATCCCTAGAATTGTTTGTATTCAAGGGTTTGAACCTTGGATCTGGAGAGGGTATATATATCATCAAGACCAAGGCTGTTGCCACTTGAGCCGGGTTCCAACATTCAATTTTTTTGACAGGCAACAAAACTGCAATTGCTAACACTGGTTCCTTTGAACTCTAAGTGCAATATTCAAATTACAGGAATAATCAATAAACATAAACACATTATAAAATAGAAGTGCACGCTTTATTATTTGTAATTTGAAATATGTTATTGAGACTCTCATTAATGACTGGCAGAGAAGTCTAACTTCTAAGTTATGCATCACAAGTAGACCAATTTCTAGACTTTTGTATAATTGGTTAAATTAACAGCCAGATTCTCAACCAAGCTAATCAATCACATAAATTAGTCTGTTGACAAAGCAAGTTGTAGCTACTTTTAAGGAGTTTAAATCAACCAGGTTTTTCTTTTTGGCAGTAGTGTAAATAAGTTGATAAAAACACTCTGATATTGATTGAGATTTAGAAACTAGCCATAAAGTTTCTTTAAAACCAATACCAGATTCAGATTACAAGTCTAATGCAACTTTGGCCATAAGAATCAATGTACCATTTACAAGGGTCTATGCTTCTCGACTGTAAGCTAGAACAAAAAAGGTTTCATTCCCCCATCCAACACCACTAACTAAATATAAAATATTTGTGAGCCAGTTGATGGCGAGAGATGAGACCACAATTCTGAAGCTATCTATGGTACTAATGACTATCGAAATGTTTATGTACAAATACAGTAAAATCTTACAAACACTGATAATGGATTGATCACTTTATGCAATTCACTACGGCCGCTAAAAGAAAATAAAATAATAATAAGGATAGTCTAGGCTTAAAATTTTATTCTAGGCCTAGGCCCAACTCAAGTTTTTGGGCCATGCCAACATTATGTGAACTTGATGTCATTAAGCTAGATCCTCTAAACGGACAACAATTGCAAAAGCACATACTATTAACCGCCACCAAATGAATACCTCCCAATTTTTCCAGCCAGCCATCATCATCTAGTGCAAACGTTGTGTGTTTCAAAGATGGAAGCCCCATCATTAGCTATAGATTTACCATTAGTAATTACTAGAGTATCCTCCCAGAAACATAAGCTAGGAACAAATAAAGTTGGGGATCCAGTCCTCTCCCCAGCAAAGGCTTCCCTCGCATATTGCTACAACAATTTACTAAATAGTGCTTGAACAAACTAATCTGATTTACAACGCCCAAACTACTTGATTTCATCACTAAAATCCCCCTAAAAACAGTCTTTCTGAAGTCTTTCAAGCCTGTTAGTGACTTCGATAAATAAAGCCTTTTCCAACCAACCAATATATGGTCCATCTTGTGTACCTAGGTAGCGCCTTTTGCACCTTTTAATGAAGTTATATGAGTGATAAAAAATGAAAAAAATAAAATTAGCCTTAAAGAAGCACCCAGAGGCAGACCAAAATACATCATCGGTAGTGAAGGAACTCTACAACCAAGGAAATGGCAAACTATCAACAGCACCCACATCAACAAAAGGAACTATCTCAAATCTCACAAAATTAATTGTCAAGATGGCTTCAAACCATAAGCAAATACATCACAAATGTCGGAGTAGTTCAACATATGGATTACAGAAAACCAGAGTATCATCGGAAATAACAAACATGGCACTAACAACCTCACAGTTCCTCAATCCCACTGAAAAACCAAACAGAAGTCCCCAATTGACTGTAGCAATCATCCGACTAAAAGCCTCCATGACAACCACAAACAACAAAGGCGAAAACGACCCTCCTTGACTCAATCCTCGAGAGCTACTAAAGAATCCAGATAGTGAACAATTAATAAAGACAAAAAACTTATCGTAAAATACAAAGAGAGATCCAGTCCTCCTCCCAAATCCACTTCTTTTAAAAAAATATATCAAGAGTTCCCAATTTAAATAATCATAAGCCTTCTCCAAGTCCAACTTCCATAACCCTCCAGGTACCCCCATTTCTAATCTCTGACTGTCTAAACATGCATTAGCAACCAAACTGAGTTCAAGATTTGTCAACCCTGAATAAATGCATGTTGGGAACTGGAAATAACCTTCCCAAAAACCAACTTTAACCTTTAGCTAAGAGATGGTGATAATTTTACATATTCCACCCACTAAGCTAATACGACAAAAATCCATTGAGCCATCTGTTTTTTGGAATAAAAGATACAAAGTTTCATCAAGGCTCTTCTCAAACTTTGATCTACCATGAAACTCCTTGAAAAATGCCCTTAAACCTATTCCATTCCCATGGAAGAGTATTTGGAAGACAAAGGCACCCCCTAAAGGCAACAATTTTTGTATGAACGAAGTCCTGGGGAAGATCCTCACTCCAGACAACTTAAGGAAACGTTGAATCATAGTCATGGATTGGTGTTGTATGTGTAAAAAGAGCGGAGAGTCCGTCAACCATCTATTACTTCATTGTGAGATTGTCTTGACATTGTGAAATGAAATCTTTGCTCATATGGGATTAGCTTGGGTGATGCCTAGATATATATATATTTTTATAAATAAACAATTATATTGATATGAATAGGCATAACCCAAGTACACAAGATGGTATACAAAAGGTCACACCTATTTAGAGAGAGGATATAGAAACAAGAAATTCATGAAAATCGAGGTCACGAAAATCTACAGCTGTGGCCCAAAGAAAAGAGTGCTGACAAAAAATAATCTAAGTTCTTTTAGTGAGCGCTCCTTGTTTCCAAACATCCAGTCATTTCGCTCCTTCCATAGACACCATATGATACAAAATTACAAATCAAGACCATTTTCCACACCACTAAGATTGGGAGACCTTGTAGATTTGTCCAACGGGCCATGAGCTCTCTCACTGAGACAGGCATAACCCAAGCTAACTCCAATCTATTGAACACTTCATTCCATAATGTTCTAGCAACCTCATAATGCAACAGTAAATGATCCACAGTTCACTTTCCCTACACATATAGCACCAATCTACCATAATCACCTTACGTTTCCATAGATTATCCGTCGTCAAGATCTTACCTAATGTTGTTGTCCATACCAAAAATGCCTCTTTGGGAGGCGCCTTGTTTCTCCATATCTTTCTCCATCGGAATTGCGTATTATGTGGTTGTGTAAGATACTTATAAAAAGATTGGACCAAGAAGGTACCTTTACATCTTGTCAACTCCTTGGGTTCTCGACATCATGGTGTATAGAAGACCAAAGAACTCCTCAATGCTTCCAACTTCTCAATCTTGGGCGGCTCTAGTAAAATTCACGTTCCATTGGACTAGGTCCCCAGAGAACACCATGCAATTAGCCACTAAGGCATCTTTCTCACATGCAATCCTAAAAACTTATGGGAATGAATCCTTTAGGGCTTGATCTCCACACCATAGGCCAGTCCAGAATTTTATTCTAGATCCACCACCCAACACCAGTCTAGTATGCCGAGTAAAAATCCCCCACCCTCTTCTAATATGTTTCCAAATTCCCACTCCATAAACCCCGTAAACCTCCCTAGTGCACCCCCCCCAACATGCCTCGATATTTGCAATCAACCACTGACTTCCATAGGGCTTCCAGTTCCGTATTATATCTCCACAACCACTTTCTAAGCAAGGCTCAATTGAAAATCCTCAAATTTCTAATACCCAACCCACCCGAAGAGACAGGCGAGCATACTTTATCCCACTTGACTAGATGATACTTGAATTCTTCTCCTATCCCACTCCAAAGAAAATCATGATACAGCTTCTCAATGTGGTTTTCCACACTTGCTGGAATTGGGAATACAGATAAAAAATACATTGGTAGATTAGAAAGAGTACTTTTGATAAGGGTGATCCTACCACCTTTCTAGAGATATAATCTCTTCCAACCTGCCAATCTGCATTCAATCTTCTCCACCACTGTATCTCAAATCAATATAGATCTTGCAGCTACCCCCAAGGAAGACTGAGGTAATTCATGGGAAGAGAGGAAACCTTACATCCAAAGACATTAGCTAGCTGCCTGATGTTACGAACATTGCCCATTGGCACCAATTTTGATTTATTAAAGTTCACTTTCAACCCTTATGCCGTTTCAAAACAAAGTAATAATGTCTTAAATGTTCAAATTTGGTTTTGTCCTGTCTCACAAAAAATTAGTGTATCATTCGCAAACAATAAATGGGATGCTTTTTTTTTTATAAGTAATAATATTATATCTAAATATATATCATTAAGAGTAACCAAGTACAATGGACGTATACAAGGAAACACCTAGCCCATACAAGACAGCCCCTAATGACCCAAAAAGCTCATGAAACCTACCCAAAATACACCAAGCCCGAATTGGAATGGAATGTAACACACCTCCCAACCCCATCCCCTTGTTTCCATAAAACTAATCCTCAACCCGCACATCCCACTATGAGAATGTCTTCACAATGCCTTCCCTTTAGTCTTCCCTCAACTTGAGCTACCTCTCTTAGCATCGTAATTGATTGCGCCCATGAAAGACGCTTTAACTCCCTGCTTTTCTTAAAATTTAATTTGGTTTTAAGTGCGTGGCTCGCCTCAATCACAGTGAGTAGTGCTTTAAATTGATCTTCATATTCTCCATATGAAAGCCCTAGGATTTGCTGAAACCCGTTAACTTTATTCCAAATCTAATCTGATGGTAAACCCGCTATATCGTTTATCGGAGGAAGAGAAACTAGGAGAACGACATTATCCCCAACCATACTATCCAACTGCACTCCCGACTCTAAACCTTCACCCACACGAGGCACCAACAACAAACCGACAATTTCCTTCCCGCCATATGGTTGCTTGATAGCTATATGGTTGTTGTCCATTGTTTCTGTCACCATTACAGGTTCCTCCCCTCCATCAACATTGCTTGTATTTGCTTCACCCCCTGACGATCCTTGCCGTGCCACTTTTTCTGACCCTACTGCTCCCTCAGGAATAGAACAGGTAGGGAAAGCACTACCTTCTGTTACCCCATTTGCATCTTCTAAAATAGGCTCGACTGTTTCTTCCAAAGTACTCGAGACCCTAGAGGGACCCCCGTCCTCAACTAAAAATGAACCCTGGACAAAGGTACCAACCTCATCTACAACTGGTGCTTAAGACCCTACAGCTTCTTTAGGAGGCATAGTGACACTGGCATGGACAAAGATGCCAGCGTCCAACGACCCTATCTGTGACGGCGTTGAAACGCACATTGCCAGCACACTTGTGGCCTTCAAACCTTCTACCCCCAGCCCTCCCTCATCCATTCTCGACCCACCACCAAAACCCACGACTAGATCCAGCCCCTTATCTTCAATCATCAGATATCTCACATACTCCATAACTCCCTTCAATTGAGCTTTGACATCCCACAAGACCCCCTCCACCTCTCCCAATGTCACTTGACGGCCTTTGTCTCCTACAAGTGCCTTACCCTTTCCTTATGCCGCTGAGCTGATCTTTGCCGGACTACCTACAAGTGACCTCAACACCGCAGCGTAAGAAGCACCTTTGACTGAGGAAGGCCTTCCCACTGTTTTTCCATCAACAAACTCCCCACTTCGAGTAGTGGCTTTGGACTCAGTAACACGTTGAATGAACTGTAGAAAGCCTTTCCATCTAATGCCATTTGTGCCCTCCGGAATCACCAATAAATGAGATATGTTAATAGTGCCCCAATTAGGATTACCAACCGAGAATCCCTCAATAACCCAAATATTTCTTAGGCAAATATAATAACTTGCAGCCTAATAATTTAGCCAACCCCGCAACGTTAGCAATGTCTCCTAGAACGAATTTTGATGTTGCCAAACTTTCAAGCCAAAAAAAACTTCAAAGCATAGAAAAAATGCCCATAGAGATTAAATACGATATGAATTCACCCACAAAATCTTAGTGTCCTTTGCAAACAAAAGATGAAATATTAATTGTCTTAGTTACTAGCCCCCACGAAAAATTGAGAAAGAAAACCACCATTCATTGTACTTGACGTCATTTTACTGAGGGGGTCCATATCTATAACAAAAATCAATGGAGACAATGGATCCTTATCTCAAATCATTAGCGCTACACCAAAAACCATTTGGGGAGCCATTCACTAATACGAAGAAGTGAATTGTAGATATATAATGCGCTATATAACAGCTCCATTTCTTCATGAAGCCACCTCTTCCTAGCATATAAGACAGTAACTCCCATTTCTTTGAATGACAGGTTCCTTTATCTCAAAAAGATTAATGGTCACCAAACCATCAAACTTGAGCATCTCAATCGTATTTTTCCTCCTATGCAAGCTGGCCACTCGATGTAAGAGCTTGGTACACTTATTCCCCTCTCTTAACCATAGCGCCCTTGATTTTTGTCTCCAAGATATCTCCTCCATTAAAGTGGCCAATCCAAGCTTTGAAGTCACTTGATTTTTTTCTAGATTTCTCTTCGAAAATGGTCTTGCATTTTCTGTGCCTTCTAAATTCTATAACTTTGCTAATAAAACCTTTCTTCTAATGATCCACACTACAAAAAACTTGTTCATTCCAAACCATCAAATCTTTTTTCAACACCTTTAGCTTGCAAGCCAAGAAGTACCCAAGTGTTCTCTAAATAGTAAGAGGACAACCACTATCTAATCTTTGCCCACCTAGAATCCTTAGCTATCTAGCAAAATGGGGGAGTGATACAAACATGTTTTGGGTAGTCTCTTTTGACTTAAATTCAGATAATGCTCCTCCTAGGATGGGAATATTATATGAGATTCGCTTAATCTTCCACCCAAACACCATAGTAGCACCCACATACTACAAAGCCAAGTCAATTCCTCCCACAAATATCTTTTTTCACTATCAAGATTTGGTCCATAAATTATGGAAACTGCCCACGAGAAACCTTCTACCACATTTTGAAGAAACGTGCCACTGTGTACTCCCTTAAACACTTCCAAATTTCTCTACCAACCTTTTATCCCATATTAGAAATATTCCTCCAGGTGCCCCACTAGAGGCTAGATAGGTCCACCCCACTTGATGACACCCCCTAGAAATCCAAATAACACTTCTAGAGATGATCCGTTTCCAGCAAGCAAACAAACATTACCTACCTCCCCTTGACAAAGTAGATTTTCCATTCTATGGTGATTGTCAACCTCATTCCATCCCTTACATTCCAAGATAATATTATGGGCTCCATGGAGGATATGGTGCTACCCTCCCTTGGGCTTCAATTCTAGCTCCCCTCTCTTGCATCAAAGTTGATAGACCAAGAAAGTATCTTCAATTCTCTATTCTTTCTCATCCTTGATTTGGATAAGGAGTCTAACCCAACATGTGTCCCACTTTGACGACAATGAGCAACATTATAAATTGGTTTTCAAAGCCCTTGCACCAAATCCCCACACAGCATTGGATCTCCTTCACTTAATGTATCACCCAGTTGAACATCTTTAGATTGCCGCCCTTGTTGAGCTGAGGCAAAGAAATGAATGGGTAGGTCATCTACTTGCACAATCTTGTTGTCTGGTGAAATGCTTTTATCCTTTCTTGTCACCAATTTCCACTCCCTAGCATTGGGTCTATCTGTGGCAAATTGTCTTTGATTGCCCATCCCTCTCAAAGCATCAGAAGCTCCCTCCCACTTCCCTCGAGTTGAATTGGGACATAAACAACTATTGTTCCGCCACATTTTCCCTATCTGAGTAAAGAATGAGTGGCAAGAGTGTGGTTTATCAGTCTGGCATCAAAGTCATTGACTCATGTACCATTAACATCTCCATTTTTAAGAATAGGTTTTGCAAGTGGGATGAGACACAAAATTCTCATCTCATCTTATCATTATAATTTTTTCAAATCCCAAAACAATAATAATATTAAAAAATAATATTTTAAACTTTCATCTAAAACAAAAAATTCTCATCTCACTATCCAAACCTATCCTAAATGTTTCTATAATTGTTGTCATCTCCAACGTGTAATTAGAGAGTCTTCAAACAGGACTCTAATCAAGGGAGCATTTGACTAGCACGTAGATCTAAGACACCCTTGCCGAGTTAGAGTGGCCTCCAAGGTTTGGCACTTCAACAGCTCTTGTTGTTTTTTACAACAATACCGGCATAACATCCACCAAAGCTATGGACAGAGGCATGCCTCCCACAGGCAACCCATTCTGTGAGCCCCAGAGCTGAGGAAGCAGCATTGCAACTGGCATTACATGGAGACTCTTCAAGGATCTCATTTTGTAAGAAAAAGACCCAAAGTTGGTTTTGACCCACCACACGGTCTTGTGCCAGGTTGGATGTGTGATTGGGACTACTCCAACCTACTTCCCCTTGTTGATTGGTCAACCTTGAGAGACAAGCATTTGTGATTGGGCTGTTCAAAAGCTTGAACGGGCCACTTCTTGTCAACTTTAGCTCGACCTGGTCCAATCATATCCAAGTTCAATTCGACCTTCTTCAGTAAAACAATCGTGGACGCTGGCATAGTGGATAAGGGGTTGGACCTAGTCGTGGGTACAAGGGTGCCGGCAAGTGTGACAGAAAGTGTTCAGGCTAAGGGTGTGTCAACGATAGGGTCGTTGGACACTAGCATCTTCGTTCATGCCAGTGTCACTATGCCTTCTAAGGGAGCTGTCGGGTCCTATGCACCAGTTGCAGATGAAGTTGGTACTTCTATCCAGGGTTCATTTTTAGTTGAAGACAGGGGTCCCCCCAAGGTCTCGAGTACTTTGGAAGAAACAGTCGAGCCTCTTATAGAAGATGCAAACGGGGTAGCAGAAGGTAATGCTTCCCCTCTTGAGGAAGCAGGCACAACAAACGGACAAATACAAGCAATGTTGATGGAAGGGAGAAACCTGTAATGGTAACAGATGGAGGGGACAACAACCATATAGCTGTCGAGCAACCATTTGGCTGGAAGGAAATTCTCGAATTGTCATTGGTGACTCATGTGGGGGAAGGTTTAGAGTCGGGAGTGCAATCGGATACTGTAGCTGGGGATAATGTCATTCCCCTGGTTTCTCTTCCTCCGATTAACGATATAGCGGGTTCAACATCATATTGGATTCTGAATAAATATAACAGGTTTCTACAAACCCTTGGACTTTCATATGGAGAACATGGAGAATATGAAGACCAATTTAAAGCACTACTCACTGCAATTGAGGTGAGCCACGCGCTTGAAACCAAATCTAAGTTTAAGAAAAGCAGGGAGTTAAAGAATCTTTCATGGGCAATCAATTACGATGCTAAGGAGCTGGTTCAAGTCGAGGGAAGGCTAAAGGGAGGGCTTTCGGGTAGAGGCTGGGGTCGGGGAAGTGTGTTACATTCCATTTCGGGCTTGGTGTATTTTGGGTAGGTTTTCATGGGCTTTTGGGTCATTAGGGGCTCTCTTGTATGGGCTAGGTGTTTTCTTGTATACGTCCAATGTCTTGGTTACTCCTATTGATATATATATATAATATTATTACCTATAAAAAAAAAACAATCACCTCATCCCTTATGTCTAGTAGCAAGTTTCTCCACCTATTAAGGAAACTGCACATCTCCCCTTCCAGACCACCTCCCTTGGTATCCCATTGAAATCCCTAATGTCATAATATTCTTGAGCATGTGAGTTGCAAAGAGCATAGGCTTCTAGCTTCTCAGTTTCGTCCTACGCCACTCTTTGAAGGCTCTTTGATTCTCTTTTGTACTACTAAATCTGCCTGTCTCCTTCCAGAGCCGCCACGTATATTCTCTAGTTGACCTTCACTACCAGAAATGTTTATTTCACTTAGGGTGCTGGAATTTAGCCTTCCACACCCCTTCTCCATGGAACAAATGGATATACCTTAGAGCCCTCCCGAGTTGTTCACGAGATCCATACCACCCACTACCTCCTCCACCTTTTCAGGATCAATAGAGGACCTCGGTCCTCGCTTCCCACAACCTCCAGGATCCCTCACCTACAGAAATTGACCAAGCTTGTTAGAACGTCTTTGCACAAGAAGTGTTGTTTCCAGCTTTGAGAGACTTCGCAGACTGGTTGCACTCCTCCACATTCGTCAAGCTTTCTAACGCTTAATTCTGCCATCAAGCACTTCTGCGACCCAATGATATCAGCTGCCTAAAACCTAAATTCAGAGTCAAGACTATTATGGCCAAGGCCTCTACCCCCAATTCATAGAATTTAGCCTCAACAGAAAACCAACTTAGGAAGCTCTTAAAAATGCTGATTCTAGAAAGCTGATAAGAACTGAATGGAGAAGAACAAAGAGAGGAACTATTTTTGCTGTGAAACACTGAAAATAACCATCATAGAGAGAGAGAGAGAGAAGGGGGGGAGAAGAGAGAGAGAACTACCCGTTATTGTCCATAAGAAGAACCTTGAGCCCTGGAAAGTTTGTCAGACCATGATTTGCTGACACTTTAGGGGCAAAAGGAAACTTAGATTCATTTGATGGCCGTGGAATCCCAAGTTTCACAATGAAAATGGCAGTACATCCCTTGCCAGGACCTTCACTATCCAGCCAAATACGTCCTTCCATAAGGTTTACAAACCTGATCACGCCATTGAAAAGGAAAAAGCATTACAGCTGCATCTATAAAAGAAAAGAATCTTTTTTTGAAGAACTTAGCTCTACTACTCAGCAAAACTTGGAATGCCAAAGACATGCAAAAGCACCTATTCAAGCTGATGGTATAGCCAAACAAAACTTAAAATGAAGAAGTTAAATATGAAAGAACAAAAGAATAAAGTACCTCTTACAAATTGCAAGGCCAAGCCCACTGCCACCAGAATTTCTTGTCGCCAATGATTGAGTTTGTGAGAATTTGGTAAATAGCTTCGGAATATCCTGAGGGCTAATTCCTGATCCCGAATCTTTCACCTACACTCAAAGTGAAAATGTGAATATGCAAAGCCAACTTTTAAAACGAATTATCTAAATATCATGAGACTGGAGGATTTCAATTGAGTTTTGCAGACCCAAACCTGTACACGCAAATAAAAGTGATCATCACTTGGCACCGGAAAAAAGTCTGGTGCACAAGAATCTCTTAAACAATCTGATTTTGCAACAAATGCGGTGATTGAGATGCTGCCCTCTTTAGAGAACTTCACAGCATTACCAACAACATTCAGCATGGTTTGCATAAGGCGTTTTTCATCACCTACAGCATACACTGGCAAATCTTGCACTAAATTTAATGTAACCGACAACTTCTTGACAGATGCAACAGGCTTTATCAAGTTAAGGACCTGAGATGAGACATCGGATATTACCACAAGCACCAGAAGAAATCAATGTACCCCTAATGGCACAAGGCAATCCAAAAGGACTAATATTTTGCAGGAACGAATAGCCTTACCTCCTTAAATATAGAATGAAGGTTAAAAGTTCCAATGTCAAGTTGAAGGCTGCCATCTTCAAGCCTTGAAAGGTCTAATACATCATTTATGAGAGTATCCAAAAGATAACTACTCTTTAGTATTGTTTCGACCATCAGCCGCTGCTCAGGTGTCAGCTCAGTCTCCTGCAGCAAAGAAGAAAGTGCAATAATTGCATGCATGGGAGTTCTCATCTCATGGTTCATAACCGCCAAGAAATCATTGCGAGCACGAACAGCTGTTTCTGCTTCTCTCCTGGCCAGGTCTAGTGCAACATTCTGCTCCATGAGAAGATCCCTGGCCCTCATTGACTCTTCTAGGATTGCAGCATGTGAGAGAGCAACTGCCACCTGGGCCAACGGTAAGATACATTAAAGGAGCATTTTCTAACAGTATTTTGTGAGCCTCACCATATTATACATCTATGAACAAGCTGTAGCCAGTCAGTAATGGCTGGGAATTGAACATTCTCCATTTCAATTAAAATGGAGAATGTCCATATAATGGAAAACATGAGTTATTTTGTCATTGTGTTTCTAAAAGGATTAAGTGTATAAAGTGAAATGACCAAAACACTCCATAGTTTGCACTAAATGAAATGGAGAGTACTTTTATCCAATAGCTAAAAGCTACTAAATTCACATAGGAATATTCCATTACATTTCAATGGCACACTCTCCCCTGCTTTACTGCATTTCTATTTTTGGTTTGCAAAACACTAGGTATATGGTCCAAGTACACAGGTCGTATATAAGAGAAACACCTAGTTAGAAATCCACAAATGATTTTACAATATGATTATATTTCAGCAAAACCAATGCTTTTGCTAAAAGTGCTAGGGGCACTTAGGTGCAAACACTCTCTAGAGCCTAGATGCATGCTTGGCACAAAGCCCAAGCACATGCCCCATTAAGGTAATGCGCACATTTTTAAAAATGACTATACTAACAAAAAACTCATGAGAGAGAGAGTAATATTTTTAATCTCTTAACTCAATTTATTAGAGTATTATGCGACATGAACATCAACTAATCAACTACATAAAAATTAAACAAAACATTTTATATGATTCTCTTGTGCTTTACTCCAATCCAAATATCTTTCAATCTCAAGCAAAAAAATATTAGATTTTGACTTTTCATCCAATCATTTGCCTAGATTTCAGTAAATAGTAAAAAATACAAAACCAAAACTTTTACAAAATCCAAAACAAAACGTATCTTTAAAAAATTATATTTAAACAACTTTTCAACTCTACCTATATCTACTTTAACATACCTTAATACAAAACATATTTTGGAAAAGAACTTTATTGAAATTTTCCTATCTAGTTGCACAAAACTCAATAAACAATGCATCTAAAAAATTCTCAAAACTTTTCTAAATGAAACATTTTGATAAGTAAAAATTTTCTTAATCAAACTTACCCAATATCTTCCATAGTTAATGAATTCTTCAAAAAATAAACAAATGTAACTATTAGGAAATACACACGAGCAAATACCAACGTTTTCTCTCCGTACACATGAATATTTTCTTGCTTCTTCTCGTTGCATCCTGTAACGTTTATCCTCGTTAATGTTTTGATACGTTAACTGGTTAAGCTTTTGCGGTCATTGCAAGATGGTTTATACTATAGAAGTTGTTATTGAATCCAAATGCTTTATTCTGTCAAAAAGTGGTGGTGGATTGCGAGTTATTGAGAGAAACTGGAAGACAGAACATGCGGTGATGTTGGGTCCATCTTCAATGCAGTGGCTTGGGAAAGTATTAGAGGAGAGTCTAAGAGGGGGGAAAAAGGAAGTGTATTCGGCAACTAGAGAAGGATATTGTAGTATTATAGCTCAAGGCTGCTCAAATCGTAGAGGAAGATATCTTGAAGTGTCTGAGTATAATCAAGGGGGGAGGAGGAATGTCATTTGTATCCCAGAAGAAGAAAATGGTTGGGGTTGGAGGAAGATGAGGGAGGTGCTGTTAGAGAAAGAGAAGGAGGTTACGAGAGTGGGTGTTATGCCTGGTGGAGGTCAACCGAGTGTCGGCAAAGGGGCGTTGAGGCACCATTCTCGGTCGTATAAGGAGGCTCTTTCTCAGACGAAGCCGAAAGTTGCAAGGCAACGTGATGGCGGTGCTAAAGTTGGAAGGCAGAGTGATGGTGGTGCGAGAGTCTATGACAGGGGGAAAGTGCCGTTGAAACCGAACGTCGCGTCGAGCCATCCCCATGGCAGGAACCCTGTGGCGTGTCAGGAGACGTGGGAAGTCCGAAGGACGTTACAGGAGATGTAGGGACAGTTGCGTAGGTTGCAAAGAGATATGGCTGAGTTAGTGGGGTTTGTTGGTTCACTTAAGGAAAGGGATGTTACGGGTGAATTAAAAGGCAAGAAGAAACTATTAGATGGTGGGCCTAGTAAAACAATGGCTTAGAAGAAAGATAAATACAGAAAGAGGTGGACTGGCTGGCGAAAGGTTTCTCGGCCCACACCTAAGATGTTTTCGGATGGGGTTGGGCCGTCTCAGCCCAGGGCCCAAGCCCATGGGCAAGGATCCGGGGATCTAAAGTCTGGAAAGCCCGTCGAGAGCCCTAGCCCAACCTTCCCAGCGGAGCTGCACAGCCTCGGCTTCATGCCGGATAGCCTGCCGACGGTGAAGAATCAGGTGGCTGTTGCACAGACATCGCCGATAGAGGTAGAGGATGCCGTCGATGAGGTATCGCTGGTGTTTTGTGGGCAACAGGCACTGGTGGAGTTTGGAGATCGTATTTCTCCGTCGAAGGAGGCGTGGAACTCGCCGAAAAATGGTGGTGGGGTGGGTTTTGCTCCGACGAAACAATCTATTAAACCTTTTGAGGAGTTTGAGATGGCTGAGAATGAAGAAGATTCGGATGACTTTATGCATTCGGTGGAGGATGAATTATTCATCCCAGAGGCTTGCAGTTTGAAGGAGATCTCGGTGGGAAAAGAGTTTCAAAATTGTCAGAGTAATTGGTTGGGGAATCCTATACCTTTGAACTATTGTTTTCCAAACCAAGCTTCCGATTGGGTCATTGATAAAGTGAAAGAGATACAACATTTTGTGGGGATTAGCTGTGAGGGGTATGAAGAGCAGTTTATAGCCTTGTTAACTGCTATGGAAGTTGGACATCAACAACAAAAAAAGAAGGGGGACTCGAAGATAAGTAGGGAACTTAATAGACTAAGGTGGTTGATGAAATCGGTGGATAGCTCCAGCAGGAATAGGGTGAAAGGAAAGGGACTGATTGTTCCCCAATGAAACCAAAGATTGTATCTTGGAATGTCCGGGCTCTAAATGAGGTAGAGAAGCGACTTCGGATTCGGCATTTGATTCGTGAGTGGAAAGTGAACATTATATGCTTACAAGAGACAAAGCTGAAGATGATTAATAGGAAGACTGTGCGGAGTTTATGGAGTTGTAATTATGTAGATTGGGTTTATATGGCCTCTTCAGGGGCATCGGGAGGAATTGTAATGATGTGGAATAGGCGGGTGGTGGAGAAAGTGGAGGACTGTATAGGGAGATATATGGTAGCATGCTCCTTTCAAGGCGTGTCCGATGGTTTCTTGTGGGCTTTTGCAGGTATGTATGGGCCTAATTTAGACGCCGACAGAAGAATATTGTGGGATGAGCTTGCAGGGGTTCATAGTTGGTGGGACCTTCCTTGGTGTATCGTGGGTGATTTTAATGTGGTTAGATTCCCAAGTGAAAGTTTTGGAAGTAGATGATTGAGGCCAGCAAGTTTGGAGTTCTCAGAGTGTATCTTTGACTTGAACTTGATAGACCTTCCACTCGCAGGGGGCCCTACCACATGGTCGAATAATCAAACATGGTCTCGCTTGGATCACTTCTTAATTTCACCTGAGTGGGAAACCCATTTTCCGGATGTATGGCAAAAGCGTTTGGCACGCTTAAATTCGAATCATTGGCCTATTTTGCTTGACTGTGAAAGCATTCATAGTGGTAAACGGTACTTTAAGTTCGAGAATATGTAGTTGAAAGCAGAAGGTTTTGTGGACAGGGTCAAACAATGGTGGATTTCGTATCATTCCGAGGGTACATCCAGCTTCATTTTTTCGAACAAACTGAAAGCCTTAAAAAGAGATATAAAGGAGTGGAATAAACAATCTTTCGGAAATATTGTGGAGAACAAAAACACAAAATGGATGGAAATACAGGACTTAGAAAGGCTGCAAGAAGGGAGGCCACTTACTGAGGAGGAGCAAGCACAGAAAACTATGCTAGTCGCAGAGCTTGAAAGAATAATCTCACAAGAAGAAATGTCTTGGCGCCAGAAGTCTAGAGCACTTTGGTTAAAGGAAGGGGATCGGAGCACGAAATTCTTCCATAGAGTTGCAAATTCTCATAGAAGAAATAATAACATTGAGGTACTGAAAATTGAGGGAGTAGAGTGTAGAGAAGAAGAGGTAATTCAAGATCATGTGGTTAATTTCTTTGAAAAGCTTCTTACTGAGCAGGTGGGGTGGAGGCCTACCCTCGATGGTTTGAATTTTGACACTATTGAACCAGAGGATGTAGCTAGGATAGAGCGGCTTTCGAGGAGGAATAGGTGAATGATGTAGTAAGAAAAATGGTAAAAGACAAAGCCCCCGGCCCTGATGGTTTCTCTATGGGCTCTTTCCAAGAATGCTGGGGAGGTGATTAAAGAAGATCTTTTGAAGGTGTTTCAGGAGTTATTCTCAGTTGAAAATTTTGAGAAAAGTCTAAACACCACTTTCCTCACATTAATCCCTAAAAAAGTTAAGGCTAGTGAGATTTCAGATTTTAGGCCTATTAGCCTAGTGAATGGAGTTTAAAAGATTATTTCAAAAGTGCTTGCTAATCGACTAAGTGAGATTTTGGGGAGGATTGTTACAAAGCCTCAAAATGCTTTTGTTAAGGGTAGACAGATCCTTGATGCGGTTCTAATTGCCAATGAATGTTTGGACAGTAGACTGAAGACTAGTAGCTCTGGGATTATGTGTAAGCTGGATATGGAAAAGGTGTATGACCATGTTAATTGGGATTTCCTTCTATGTCTACTGGGTAGGTGTGGGCTTGGAGAAAGGTGGAAGTCTTGGATCAACTGGTGTATATCCACAGTAAGGTTCTCTATGTTGATCAATGGAAGCTCAGAGGGTTTCTTCCCGAATTCTTGTGGTTTGAGACAAGGGGATCCGTTATCTCCTTTACTTTTTGTTATTGTTATGGAGGCACTAAGCAGGATGATATCGGCTTTGGTGGATAATGGGTTTGTTAGGGGTTTTCAGATTGGATCTCCGAGTAGGGGTATTACCACGATCTCTCATTTGTTGTTTGTAGATGATACACTGATTATATGTGAGCAGATCAAGATCAGTTACGGGCTGTGAAGGCATTGCTACTTTGTTTTGAAATGGTATCGGGCCTAAAAGTGAATTATGATAAATCCGAGTTGGTGCCGATTGGAGATGTTCAGAATACGCGGGAGTTGGCTGGTATTTTGGGTTGCAAGATAGATTTTTTTCCTATGACATACCTGGGACTACCTTTGAGTATAGCTACGAGGGCGTGTTCGATTTGGGATACAGTGACTGAAAGAATAGAGAGGAGACTGGCAGGGTGGAAAAGAATGTACTTATCGAAAGGGGGCCGGATTACATTAATCAAAAGTACACTTTCTAACCTACCCACCTATTTCTTATCCTTATTCCCTATACCGGCAAGTGTGGCGGGTCGACTTGAGAAGATACAAAGAGATTTTTTGTGGGGAGGATTGGGAGAAGAGTTCAAATTTCATCTAGTCAAGTAGGAGATGGTATGCCGCCCTATCTCTAGTGGCGGTATGGGTATTAGAAATTTAAGGTTGTTTAATCGGGCGCTACTAGGCAAATGGCTGTGGCGATATATCAAGAAACCATAAGGCTTATGGAAAACTGTGATTCAAAATAAATATGGTGATTTAGGGGAGGGATGGTGTACTATAGAAGTTAGAGGGGCCTATGGAACGGAGCTATGGAAACATATCAGAACAGCGTGGGAGGTCTTTCAGTATTACACTAGGTTTCAGTTCAGTACAGGCTCCAAGATCAGATTTTGGAAGGATGCATGGTGTGCCAATAGTGCTCTACAAGATCTGTTTTCTATACTTTTTTTTATTGCAAGTGCCCAAGATGCCACAATGGCGGAGGTTACGGGAATCTCAGGAAGGAATATTCACTGGAACATCAATTTCAACCGGGCCGCACAGGATTGGGAGATGGGGAGTTTTGCAAATTTTTTAGTCTCTTGTATTCTTGTCGCCCAAATATCCAGCATGAAGATGATTTGTGGTGGAACCCTACAAAGAAAGGAGCTTTCTCTGTTCGTTCCTTTTATAAAGTCCTCACACATGGGCCTGAGATACAATTTCCCTGGAGAAGACTTTGGCGACATAAGGCTCCTCCCAAAGCTTCTTTCTTCGTGTGGACAGCTTCATTAGGCAAGATTCTCACTACGGATAATTTAAGAAAGATGAGGATAATTATTGCAGATTGGTGTTGTATGTCTAAAAGAGGGGGTGAGTCAGTGAATCATTTACTTTTACATTGTGAGGCAGCCAGAACTCTTTGAGACGAGGTGTTTAAAAGAATGGACCTAGCATGGATTATGCTAGAAACTGTGTTGGATATACTAGCTTTGCTGGACATCTATTCGAGGTGTGTTAGATCAAAGTGGTTTGGAAGATGATTCCTATCTGCATTATGTGGTGCTCGTGGCAGGAGCGCAATGAGAGGACATTTGAAGACAAAGAGAGATCTATGGAGGAGCTAAAAGTTTTAATGGCATGGACTTTAATGATCTCTTAGTTTCTAATGCGCTTACGTAGATAGGGCATTCTTAATTTGTAATTAACAGTTGTTAGATTAATAAAATTTGTTTACTAATAATAAAAAAAGAAATACACACGACAAAAAGTGGATCTAGATGCAAATTGAATAGGGGATAATTTAGCAATTTCTTTTTCTTTCATTCAATTAGAATCAAAGTGAAATACGAGTAATGTTGATATGTAAGGGTAACTCAGACCTGATCAGCAACCACTTCAACCAGCTCTAACTCATGGACATGCCATTGCCTTGCACTATCTGAGGGCAGCATCAAGATCATCAAAGCATAACGTTTTGTTGAGAGCTCTGGCCAGTCATTAATTTGGAAGTTAGAGAGATGTAAAAGCGGGACACGGACTGCAACAACCTCCCCAAGCATGTATTTTCCAGGAAGAGGTCGTAGTCTTGCCACTGGAGAATTGGGTGATATTTTTACTGCATGGGTACTACTGAAAACTTGATTGATCACAGGAAGATGAATAGGCACAGTATATCCAACTGGGTTCTGCTGACGGAGAGTGTAGGAGAGTTGGAGCTCCAAGCCAGTACGTGTTGGCATCCACAAGGCACACTCTTCCAATCCCAAAGTTCTACCCAGTTCGACAAGAGTGGTTTTCAGTATAGTATGTCTATCAAGAGTGCTTCTGATCTCATGAGTCAACATTCTGACATGACGACCTGTTTCTTCCTGAGTGCGAATCAAGCCCATTTCTCTATCAAGCTCTGCGGCCTTGTTTTTCAAGAACATTTCTCTGGTTTTAACACTCAATAAATCAGGAATAATGTGTACAAGCATGAGGGCAGTTGCACATGACACTGCTGCAGTTAAAACCTTGGCAGTGGTCATTACTATTGCCACAGTTTTGGTATGTGCTGTAAAAGTCCATAAGTTAATCAGGTGTGTAGCCCCGCATAGAACTATGAAAGCACCAAACTGAACAAGGACCCATCTATAAGGAAACACTGCAGATTTCTTGACGAAGTAGATCAGCTCTAGAGGGATAGAGAAATAAGCCAGTGCAATGAAGAAATCAGAAATATATTGGTACTTCATCAATAATTCATCAGCCGGCCACTGTGGATCAATGCAGTTGCACGACTCCATAGTGATTGAACTACTGCAGCCAATACTTCCTCTTTCACATGCCTACAACGCTAGACAGAAACTTATAACATAAATCAGAAGATACACCATAAATAAAGACGTGCATAAAGTTTTTCCAAAATTTATGAGATTAGAGGGAAAAAAACGGAACTTTTGGCATGAGAAATACATTGCCGATAGCGAACTAAGGATGCAAAATGAAATTTATCCAAGTTAGAAAAACTATTGAAATATTAAGAACTGGAACTTTGGATAGATTGGAAGCGAAATTGTATCCCGGCAAATATTTTTTTTTTCTGCTTACAGGGTTTATGTGAATGCTATGGTATATATAAGATCAATTTGGAAAAGTGGAGAAGACCCATTCAGATACCACGCAGAGAGGGGAAAAATGAAAACTTACGTCCGAGATATATTTAGTTCTATTCATCCTAAATATTTTCAGGGAAAAACTTTCGAGAAAGAGAGAAAAAGAATTTCTAGGAGAAGAAGCTAAAACCAAAAAGATTAGAAATGATAACCTTCTCCAAGATTCACTCACTCCAAAAAATTATTTGAGCGCCACTATCTTCCATAGAATAAAATAAGTAAAAATATCTATAACTATTTCCCGAATTAGTAAGTCCACTAGCAATAGAGCTACTTATGAAGGGACGCCGACAAATACCCACGTACGTATATAATACATACAAAGAAAGATGAATACAAAAAAAAAAGGTAATCACAAGGGATCTAATCTCTTGAAGGCAACAAATAGAGTTTCGTTAGAATAAAATAGAGTTCCTTACCAAAGGGTCGTTCAGATGAAGAAAAACTCCAGAAATGGCGGGTCATTGGGCTTCGTACAACGGCGATGACTCGCCGGAGTCCGGGCAGGTGCTACCAAAGATAGAGGAGGCTTGTCCTTCGCCTGGCCTTGATTTCAGAATCTAAGATCCAAAGGAAAGCTTCAGCTTTGTCTGTTTAGAGAGAAAACTGGTCAGCTCCCGCGGGAGCGTTGTCTAGATTCACGGTATGTGTCTGTATGTCGGGCAAAAAGTACAGAGAGAGAGAGAGAGAGAGAGAGAGAGAGAGAGGGAGGAGGAGAAAAGTGGGTGATGAAGTTTGTCGTTTTCGTTTCATAGAAGTTATATTTGCTCAGCCACTGCATATAGTTGCGTAAAAGTTATGAATTTTTTTAAGCAAAATTTATTATAGAATTTATTATTCATTAATTATTATTTATTTTTATATTTTATATTTATAATATTTTTATAAAATGTGGAAATATTTTTTATAAGATATAATATTATTTTTTATAAAGTGTGATGTATAAGATGATGAATAGTAATTGATGAAAATCATTTTTCATATATTATATATTTATAAAAAAAAAATGTGTGACGGCACTCAACAATCATCTAATTGGTTGTGTTTGGATTTTTGAGCTGACATAAGATGAATTAAATTCTTTATGAATAGTAATAAATTGAGATGGTGGAGTGAGTTTTGTGGGGTTCACTTAAAATAAGTTTAGATGTATTTAGATGTTAAGATAAGTTTAGATGTATTTCTAGGAAGTTGAAAATGTTGTGAGTCCCGCGTGTAAAGAGGTGTTGAGTTGAAAAAAATTATGGGTTCCATGTGTAAAGAGATCTTAAGTTGAGCGATGTTTAGTGATTTAGGAGTTGTGTGTTTGAATGTTGGCTAAGGTTAAATTTGAACTCAACTAAGATGAGCTCAATTGCTTCTATGTTCCAAACGTAGCCTAATTCCAAGGAGTAAAAATAAAACAAAAAAAAGAGATATGAATCCAATGATTTGGCCCCACCTGCCCATTCCCCACCACCTTTTAGCAGTTTTGATATAGTCTTGATGTTGGACCGTGATACCAAAATCAAAAGCTATAATAGAGTGTAGGTACAAAAAAAGGTGCTTACCCGATCTGATCGAGTTTCTGACCCGAGCTGAAAATCTGACATGTTTAAGTGTAAAATTGAAACCAAATTAACTGAACTCGTTTAAGTTTTAATCGAGTAATACCCGATGCTCAATTTTTAAGCTAGAAACGACATCGTTTTGGCTGTCTCTTACACATTAATTGGTTTCTCCTCTCCTCTATCTTGCTTGATGCTTTCTCTTCTAGACTTTCAAAGCCTAGAACCATCGCAGTTCACTCTCGCAGCTCTCACTCTCTCTCTCGCAACTCACTCTGTTGCAGCTCACTCTCTCTCACAACTCACTCTACAAGCACCGAACAACACTAATCGAAGGTAAGGAACATTGATAGTCTTGATTTTATTTGATTTGATGTGTTGCTTTTATGAGGTGCTAAGGTTAGGATTTGTATGGTGTTAGTTGGATTTGTCTCTCCTTCTCTGCTAACTGAGGACCCAACAACCCAAGATGTGTGTTCGTGACCAAAGTTTTTAGGGTTGCCACAAGGATGGATGGGTGGGTTGTTGTTGGACTTTGACAACTCAAAAGTGATTTCTCCGTTGTCATTTTGTACTTTGCTTTGTTCACTTTTCACCAACTCCGTTTCAGTTTTAATGAAATTTGGGATGCAATATTTGGGGGTTTCAAGTTATTCCTGGGTAACGAGTTCATCCTTACCCCCAAAATACTCTAGGCCTCAAAATGTGAAAATAGAAACCTAAGTATGAATTCTAGGCATATTGAAACAGAGTGAAGAATTGAGAATTCCTCCTATTATGTTCATCATTGACATTAGAAATTCCACAAAGAAAATGAGAATATTGCTGAAAAAATGAAAAAAAAAAAAAAAAACTACGTGGGGACTTAATATTTGTATATATATATTATTATTCTTGTGAACATATTTACAATTTCTTGAATTCCTTTAAAAACATACTAAAGAGCTTCTAACTCCATTACCTTTTTGTATTTGTCTAAAAGGTTGAAATCTATAATGGATCTTTACAAATTTCCTCTATCATCTGTTTTTTTTCCTGTAATATTGTCAACTGCTTTTGATAAAGACTCATCCATGATACCCTTTATCACTTTCTTCTAGAGCTTAGCCCATGGGAATTGAAGGGAAGAAATTTAAGATACTGTGTTTTAGTCATATCCCTGGTTAGCATGCCATTTTGTTTTCTATTGTTGCTCTGGTGAGGGCGTAAAAATAATGAAGCCCAAGATTAGGCCTAGCCCAATAGACCATCACTAAAGGACAAAATGGGGGGTTCAGATGGCAGGTAAAAGGTGTCAGGGAGGTAAGGCGGGGCAGAGGGTTCAGAAGACATGCAAAAGCTGTCAGGAGGCAGGGGTTAGGGAAGAGTGGGAAGATGAGTGAGGGTCAGACACGTGACATAGACCTGCCTTACCACTGCAGGTGGCACACAGACAAAGGGATCACCTTAAAAGGGGAGGTCCAGATGACTTCCAGGGGTTTTTCTTCTTCCTCTTCGACTTCTCCTTCTCCTTCAACCTAGGAACATGAAGCTCCAGCGAAGACTTTCTCTCTAGTAAATATATATTCAGGATCACCATTACACATAGAGAAATGAGAGACTGTAAACAAAAATATTAGAGTGGATTTCTCCTTTTCAAACGCTTGTGGACATAGGCGTTATGCTGAACCACGTAAACCCACTTGTCCTTTTCTCTTATTTTCTCTACACATGCTTTCCATTCACCGTCATGGATGTACACACTAACACCATATAGCCGCATCGAAACACTGCTGATGGCTCCAAACAACACCGATTGAGGCCCAAGTTATCGTAGTGGGCCGGAAATGACTTTTTCTCTCATTCCGACCTATTGAACGATTTTTCTTGGTGCCGTCTGTGGGACTTATTTCACTTTCTAAGTCGGATGAGGGAGAATGACGATTTTCTAGTACNCGAAGACTTTCTCTCTAGTAAATATATATTCAGGATCACCATTACACATAGAGAAATGAGAGACTGTAAACAAAAATATTAGAGTGGATTTCTCCTTTTCAAACGCCTGTGGACATAGGCGTTATGCTGAACCACGTAAACCCACTTGTCCTTTTCTCTTATTTTCTCTACACATGCTTTCCATTCACCGTCATGGATGTACACACTAACACCATATAGCCGCATCGAAACACTGCTGATGGCTCCAAACAACACCGATTGAGGCCCAAGTTATCGTAGTGGGCCGGAAATGACTTTTTCTCTCATTCCGACCTATTGAACGATTTTTCTTGGTGCCGTCTGTGGGACTTATTTCACTTTCTAAGTCGGATGAGGGAGAATGACGATTTTCTAGTATGCTAAATAATCATTGAGTGAGCAGAAGGAATTCTCCTATATAAGTGTTCTTCAACTTTCGATTTTTTTTTTCATAAAAGAAAATATTGGCATGTGTATAAGTCTAGGAGCCTAGAACTCCAGAGACAGTTGAGCAGTACGTGCACATTGGCCGATGCACTTAATTATGTGAGCACAAAATTGTAAGGTGGGCACCGTGTGCTATTTAAGTGCACAGTAGCCATGCACAACAAGGTACATAGTGCACGGGCACAAGCAAGAAGCCTAACACTGTGCACTTGAGTACAAAGTGTCATACACTACACATGTTGCACATGGCACTATGCACTTAAGTGCACAGTACCATGCACCTCCCGCCCATGCATGGCACTCACAATGCCATGCATGGGAATACTGTGGGTGCACAATGGTGCCACCACCTCGCCATAGCACGACCCAGGTGTGGCGCCGGTGCCATCTGATTCCTTTGGGCCGGTCGCCGACCGCTCCCTCCCTTTCGGACTGGTTCCATAAAAACCACATCCCGTTGTGCTCGGGGCCGTAGCATGGCCCACCCATGTTGCAATCGGAAGGGGCACTGGCAGAGACCCTCGTGGTCCGCCGGTGTGGTCTGGCTGCACCGGTAGTGCCCTCGACACTAGTGGCTGGTGGCCAATGACCATGCATCCAAGTGCACGCTGCCGTGCACACAATAAAGGGCTCATGGCCTCTAGTTGCAAGCATAGTTACCTCACAGGCGATCACCACGTGGACTGCCGGCAGTCTCTCTTTCAACCATTATGGCCCCCGTCCAAGAGGGTTGTTAACTGCCCACCCCGTGTGCACCTTGTTGTGCACATGGGACAACAGCTTGCCCCTGTCGTGGTGTGACAAGAGAAGGGTGCTGGCAGTCACCTTTGGGTTTGCCAGTGTCGTTTGTCTATGCTGGTGTGGTCCCTAACCACCACGACTGATGCGTGAGTTCCTCGGCTATTGCTCATCCACGGCCATGTGGTAAGCAGCTCGGCCAACCTAGTAGCAGGCATGCCTCACACGACCATGTGTATTCCTCAACCACCTCTTCGACTATGTACGATTGCCTCACCCAATGTGGGTTACCTCCAAGTTATGTTGCATGGCACATGCAACGTGCTGCACCAGTCTTCCTTGGCTAGCTGCACACGTCACGACCTCTCAACTTAGACCCTCATAGGCACAGGACTCATTTGCTCAGAAATTCACCTCCTCTACTCGGGAGTGACCTGCTCAGGAGTTACCAGCACGGGAAACATTGCTTGGCACCCCATTCACTCGGGCACACCTCCTCTACTCAGAAGCTCTTCTGCTTAGAAGCCACCTACTCGGAAGCCTACAGTTTGGGAGTCACCAGCTTGGAAGCCGTTTGCTCGGGAGTCACCAGCTCAGGAACCACATGCTCGAGAGTCACCAGCTTGGAAGCCGTTTGCTCGGGAGTTGCCAACTCGGGAACCACCAGCCCCTCAATTTGCTTGGGAGTTACCCGCTTGGTACCTTATGATCTGCTCGGCACCTCTTCTGCCCAGGGCTCCCCTACTTCTGCTTGGGAAACACAGCTTGGGGAAGTTTCCTCTACTTGGAAAAATCTCCTCTACACTGGAAACGTTTCTCTAAGCTTGGGAAAGGCACAGTGACGCCCAGAGCTCCCTTGCTTCTGCACTGCACTAAAATCTCCTTTGCTTCTCCTCTGCTTGGGAGAATCTCATTTGTACTAAAATATTGTTAGAATATTATTTTTTAATATTATTATTATTTTAGTAATTGAAAAAGTTGAATTATTTATTATATTTTGTGTGAAACTTGAGAAAATTGTGATCAAATGAAATGAGATGAAACACTTTCACTATCCAAACGGTCCTTAATTGGTTCATGGAGGCCTCATGGTGGTTGGAGAGAGATGAAGCTAGTTATATTTGAAATATTTTAGGCCATTCTTTCCATTGTTGTCATGTGCGATGACATAAAGCTATCCATTACGTGATGGCAAATGGATCCCACGAGCGATTTATGGCACGCGTGAGCCTCTTGAGCTATTTTTTTCAACAATCTTCCCCTATAAGTCAAATGATTGGCGGTCGAGAAGTCTTGTGGAGAGGCGTCTGTATGTCATAATTGATCGAAAGGTAGTAGATCAACCCATCTCGATGCTGTAGTTGAAAAAAAAATTAACTAAAAAAAGTTTGGATAGTGTTGGGATGCACCGAAATGGAAGAGGGAGGGAAGGAGGAGTTAGATTGAGAGGAAAAAATTATTTTCCTTTAAAAGTTGTGTTGATTATGTAGGTATCATTCTCCTTATTTTATTCAACAAAAATGATAACAAAAAATCTATTACGCAATTTTTATATAACAATCTAATAAAGTATTTACTTTTTATTTTTATTTTTTACTTTACTATGACTTGATGTGTTTGATTTTAAAAAAATATGATTTTACTATAAAGCTATAATATAGCTCTATGTATATCGCTTCTCTTCATTTAAATGGGACTCATAACTCAGGAGGCATGCATTTCAGTTTAGTTGAGTTGGCTAAGTGACTTCCTTTTCTAACTATATTGTTAACGTCATATTTCGTACATCTTTGGGATGTGTTCTAGCAACTTGAATTTTGAGTCTTTCACCTGCACACTTAAGAAAACATGGAGAGTGGGGGCTTTGGTAGAGGCTGAAGAGTCTCCGATGCTAAAGTCAATATATATCCTTAGTAGTTTGTGCAAGATTTTTTTTAGGAATCTGAGAGAGTTCTTCATACCTAGGGATCGCTTAGTCAGAATCCTTTAATGCAACGTGGCTTCTAGGGCGGCGTAGAGTTTTGGGAGTGGCGCCTTTAATCCAGCGTGGCTCCCTGACTCACTTAACCCTGCGGACGTTCCTTGTTAAGCCCCTCCATTCTCGCTATCAAGAGATCAAAGGTTTTCTATATTTCCCACCCACTTGCCTGTGCAGGTTCTCGAGGGTAAGGTGTCATCAGGGAGGTGTCAGGGAGGTGAGTTCCCTCTACCCCCTACCAGCTGCTTTCCCCTTGCGTGGGTTGCTTCGTGGGTGAATTTTACTAATGGGCCGAGTACTCTACAGAGGCCCACTGACTCCTTTTAGAGGAGGGTCGTTGGGCTCTCTGACTTATTTCTCGAGTGGTTTCTCGTGGGCTTGTTATACGAGTCGATGTGAGGAAATACCCCTTTACAGTTACCCCGCCAATTTTTATCGGACTGGTCCGATGAAAATTCCTTTTTGCCTCCATCTTCATCCTATTATTTTTCCACAGTTGCTGCCGTGGAGATCCTTTTCCTTATAAATGGGCGGTTATTACTCTCTAACCTCTTCTACGTGTCAGGTTCTAGGCTCTAGATTATGCTCGTATGGTTTTTTCATCATTTAACGATGTCAGGCAACGGTTCCTCTTCCAACTTTGTTGGCACATTTTTTGATTGTTGGATTTTACACTTGATTGTGTCCTTCCAGTTCCCTCAGTATTGATGGTGTTAGGTGGCTCCTCCTCTTCATGTTGCATCATATGGTATATGCTGCGAGATTCGTGCATGTCTTGCCAGTTTCATGGGGCGCGTGCGTTCCCACGACTTTGGGATGCTAACCGTTGCTAGGGTCTATTTAAATTCTCCCCCTCCTTCATTGTTAAGCCCACTTTGCCTTCTCTTCCTTTCTCAGAGTTCTCTACACTTCCTTTCTTTCTCTTTAAACTTCTCTTTGAGTGCATTCTGTCTTCCCTTATTTCGTCTTTACATTCAAATGGCTCTTAAGAACTTTTCACATCCTGCCCTTAAAAACCCCAAGCCTACTGGTTCTTCGCATGCTTTCAGGGGGCCTAAATCCTTCTGAGGTCTACATTGAGTCACAAATATTTAAAGGGTTCTCATGGCAGTCGGTGGTGAGTTTTGGTGAGTTGCAGTCGCTGAAGACAACGTGCTAAGAATCATAGAGTTTGAGGTGTCGTCCCCTAATGAAGGCGCTATGGACTCCGAAGGAGGTGGTTGTGTACCCTAGCATGTTTTCCAATGGCCTTACGCTTCCTTTCTGCTATTCAGTTCATGATGTGTTGGACAACCTGCACTTGGCACCTACTGAGCTCCACTCAAATGCGTGGAGGATCCTGGTATCGTGTTGGGCCATCTGGCGGCAAGCATTGGAGGAGGTAGGTTTCGAGTTCCTCGATCTCACTGCACGTGAGTTCCTCCTTATCCATAATCTTCTGAAGCAGAGTGGTAGCACATACAGTTTCAGGTCCATTCAAGTGTTGGCTCGTTTGGAGCCGCAGTATAACAGGGTAAAGGGGTGAGTTGACACTTTTTCTTCTTGTTTGGTAGGGGTGGGAGTTCTCGATCTGGCAGGTCAACCGGCATGACTACCACGTTTGTGCCATCTGCGGGGTCATGGGCAATGACAAGAACTTTAGACCCTCAGTGACTCCCGAGGAAGTGAGCCGGATCAAGGCCGTTTGCCTTGGGTGAAAGCCTATCCGAATGCTATTTTTTCCAAGGCGTTGTTGGATGAGGGCAACCTTCAACAATATTTACCTCATTCGGCCAACATGCATTTTGCTAACTGGATCGTACCGATGCAGGCGACTGTGCCTCAGGTCCGTAGGCGTTCCCCTAGCCTGCCTGTGGAGTGGAAGGGGAAGAAAACCATGAGGAAGTCTCATGCCAAAGCCGACTCCGATACACCCAAGACTGAGGTCATAGTAGTGTTAATGGAGGTCAGTGACGCTCTAGCTGTTGCGACTAATGCTGAGGCTCCATTGCCCCCCGCTTACACCACCCCGGCCTTGGCTTCGGCAGAAGTTGGAGCTGGGGCCGAAGTTGGTGAGGGTGGTGAGGCCCCAACCACTTTAATGGATGTTGGTGTTTCTTTGGCCTTCATAGACACCACTTCGGCCTTGGCGTCAACTGGGATTGGTGCTGAGGTGGCGACAATAGTGGTGGGAGAGACTAAGGGAACCCCCATCCACTATGTTTCTAGACTTTACGTGCTCGATGTTGCTTGGTCCTGTTTCATTTTCTAGTCCGTTGGTGGCTAGTCTAAGTTGTTCCACTTCGGTAGTTAGCTTTCCTACCAGTTGTTCCATCGCAGTGAGCCTTGCTTCCCTATTTGTTGACATTCTTTTTCTTGTCCCCGAGTTGTCTGAGAATGGGTTATCGTAGGCATATGAAGAATACGTGAAGTCTATAGAGATCTCATAGATGGCGCCACTGTTAACGTCATTTTTGTACACTTATGGGCTGGATTCTAGCAACTCGAGTTTTGAGTCTTTCATCTGCACACTTAAGAAAACACGGAGAGGCATTGGTGGAGGCCATGGAGTCTTCGATGCTAAAGTCAGTATATCTCCTTAGTAGTTTGTGCGTGAGTTTATAAGAACCATAGAGAGTTCTTTGTATCTAGAGGTCAGCTTTTGTACTAGGTTTCTGGGTTAGGAAAGCTATTTCCTGACTTTAGGGAGCCCATGTTCCTTCAACTGCTCGCTTAGTCAGAATCCTTTAATGTCGTGTGGCTTCTAGGGCGGTGTCATTAATGCAGCGTAGAGTCCAAGGAGTGGTGCCATTAATGTAGTGTGGCTCCCTGTCTCACTTTACCCTGCAGACGTTCCTTGTTAAGCCCTTCCATATTTCCAGCCCACTTGCTTGTCCAGGTACCCAAGGGTAGGGTATCATAAAGGAGGTGTTAGGGCAACGAGTCGCCTCTGCCCCTACTATCTGCTTTCCTCTTTAAAAGGGGAGTCGTTTGGCTTGGCTGGGCTTGGTCGGATTCTCTGACTTACTTCCCCAGTGGTTCCTCGTGGGCTTGTTATACCAGTCAATGGGAGGGAAAACCCCCTTACACACACACACACAAACACACACAATATATATGGAAATAATTTATGCAGGATATGCATGCCTTTTGCAAGAAAGAAGTTTCCAGGAGAAGAAAATTCCAAGTGTGATCTTTTTAGTTGGGAATTGGCCCAAGACATTTAGGGGATTAGTTGGACTATTTCAACAGTTGATTATGTAGACTACTTTAATGGATACAACCCTATTTTTTAAGACCCAGACCTATTGCTCTAAATAGACCCAACATCCAATTTCTTTAGGAACTCCCCACCACGCACGACTCCACACTCATGCACCCATGCACGTTTCTCTCCTTTCATTCTTTAGGGTTTTTCCCATCACCTATATATATACATATGTATTTCTCTCCTGGAAATAGAAACTACCCAAGCCTTGTTATTGCCGCTAGCCATTTCCCAAAACCCTTCACTGTAGCACCTGGATAGGTTGAGAGACAAGAAGCCAACCCATGCCTTTGTCTCACGTTCAAACACAGCCACAACTACACCGTCCGCCGCCCCCCCACCCCACCGTGCACTTCTGCAGTGCACCATCCATGGTTAGTAGAGTACGATCACCACCACGGACTGCCCCATGTGAAACACCGAGCACACATATCACACGGCAAGCAAGCAACCACCAAGAGTCACTTCATGCATGCCAGCAAGCCATACCTCCTTCTCTTTTACTCTCGTCAACCACCAGCTGCTGCTTAAACCTCTGCCCTACACCTCCATGCTCAGCCACCGAAAACTACTTATAGGAGTGGTCTGTTTGTACCACACCTAAATAGATGAATTATTTTCCCCACTATGAGCTACAAACTAGTTGCCCCACATCTCTAGCCCCCTCCACGTCGTCACCACCTGCATAGAAAGCCCCACCGGGCACTTCACGCCACTCCAAGTTCGTCGCTCTTCTCTCGGTATGCCATGCCTAACTTTCCCTCATTGTCTCTCTCTGTCCCTCTTTCCCTCACGGTAGCTCCCTATCTCTTATCACTTTCTCTTTTTCTCTGTGTCATGCAGCTGTGTTGAGCACCTTCAACCTCCACCCAGCACTGCCCCTCTCGTCTCTCCTTCCCTCTCGATGAGTATGGCCTTTTCTCTGTTACACGGTTTGGGTTGGGTGTCTTATGAGTCATGCCTTTTAGATCCCAGCTTTCCCAAAGAACCCATACATATTGTTGTGATAAGACTAAGATAAATTAGATGATCGGGGGTGGAGAATAATTTTAGAGTTTAATCGATTAATAGGTGAAATTACTTGACAATCAAGGTATTTTGAAGAGTGGCGATATTTTAGGATTTCAAGAATTTTAGAAAATAGGAAAATATAGATTTTGTATAATTTGGGTGTTAATTATGAAATACGCGTTCAATTGAAAATTTATGCAAGTTACGCGACAATTTTATGGGTGATGATTGATATTCCTTTAGCACTTACGAGAAAATTTAAAGAAGGTAAAAAATCCATGTAAGCAGGATTCATATGTTAGGTTTTGCATAAAAAGAAAATGAACTAAAGTTGATTTTATGAAAAATGTGCATG
>QEOT01002744.1:0-44256 GCA_003123785.1 Pterocarya stenoptera | reverse complement strand
TTTTTTTTTTTTTTAATATCAGATTTTATGTTTTTATAGCAGATTTTTCTATAGCAGATTTTTTTATAGCAGATTTTTTTTATGCCAGCAGATTTTTTTTATGGTAGATGATTAAAACCGGAAAACCGGACCGGACCGGACCGAAAACCGGTAAAACCGGAAGTACCGGTTTAGGAAGGGAACCGGTGCGTAATCGGTTTTGAAAAATGCAAAACCGGTTATACCGGTTCGGTCCAAGATTTTCTCCAAAACCGGACCGGACCGGACCGGTTACACCCCTAGTCATGACTGATGTAGACATGAGCAAATTTTTAGTATTTTGTTTCTGACTATGCAAAACAGCAAATCTAAAATCTAAAAACTTGTACATGTTATGTGAAGATGCACTAAATCTGTTTTGAATATGTGAAAATGATATGAAATTGTTCAATACTCTGTTGTGATATGAAATAGCATCTGAAAAACCTTCGACATGACTTTCTGATTCTATTTTTGGCATGATTCGATGATTTTAATTCTGTTTTACTATGATATATGACCTTGCCACGGGTGATAATAGTGGCATTTAGCCTTGTCACTGGTAATGATAGTGACCTCTGACCTTGTCATAAGACATAATAGTGACATTTGACAGTCACAGGATATAATAGTGACCTCTGGCCCTGTCATGGGATATAATAGTGACCTCTGGTTCTGCTACGGGACATAATAGTGGCCTTGGCCCCGCTATGGGATATAATAGTGATCTCTGTTCAATGTGTAATCACTTTGGTATTATGGTGATTTATATTCTGTTTGACTTTCCGCAGAATGCACAACCCTACCACGAGGGTTAAACATGGTCTTTATTATGATATGATATAATAAGATGATGATGTTCAGTCATGTTATCCCAAATGATATTTTGAGTATGAACATTTTGAATTGTCACTCTGATATTCTAATAACATGTTTTTAAATCTACATTTCTGAAACTAGAATGTTTTGTTCTGTATTCTAAACTCTGTAAAAATGCTCATATTTACATACTATTATATGTTCTTTACTTACTGAGTTGTTGATAACTCACCATTTTTCTCCATAATATTTTTTAGATGATTTGAATATTTCAACTGAGGATTAAGATTGTGGAGCATGGGTGAGATGATTTAAGCATAATGAACAAAGCATAGAAGGTTTATATGAGTATTGCTTAATTTTATTAAGTAATTTTGTCGTATTCTAATGACTTGATATTTTGGGAGGTTGATTATATTGAGGTAGTTGGTTTGAAACAATAATTTTTCTATAACATCGAGAATTTGGAGTCCATAAATATAGTGTTGGAATGTGAGTTTAAGTGATAGGTATACGGCCTCGCCATGGGTATAATAGTGAGTTTAAGTGACAGGTAGCCTGCCATGGGTATAATAGTGAGTTTAAGTGACAGGTAGCAACTCTTCAACCCCTGTGGGACCGGGACGTTACAGATAGGACAAGACAAAAGCAATAAAGACATAATCTATATAGAATCAAGTGAGATAGACTATGAAATTGGAGATAGATAACAGAGGCAAGGTTTTTCTCCTTATTAATCTTCTTTTTCCTCCTCTATCCTCCATTCACAATGTAGCAGAGAATTTGGAAGATGAAGAGTGCATGTACATTACATCATTCATAATGGATTTTAAATTAAAGCCCTAGAGAAACTTTTCAAAAGATATGAAGATAAGTCGGTCGAGCCCACTTTGTCACATTTAGAATTTATTGTATACATTCAATATCAACAATTAATTCCCACCTACTACATTGGTCCAAGCTAGTGCTCATAGTTTTCCACAACTGGCAAGGACCAGTGCACTAGTTAGTTTACCAATGCAAGAGTCCTCACCATGCATGGCGACATGCGCCCTAGCTCTAATACATGGACTGGTGTGATAGCTGGTCCACTAATCCTTAAATTAGTGTGCAAACCCACCCACCAAATAGGTCAGCAAAGCATTGGTTCAACTAATAGTGTGTGCAGGCACAAGGAGAAGCTAAACTATAATGTGGACGAGAATACATCCCTACACCTCGAGTGGGCCTGAACCTTGCCTGCTAGTTGTAACCATCGTCCCAAGAACAAGTGATGGAAGATGAGGGCACTAATCTAATTACCAGTGCACATGATGTTGTTAGGTCTGGGGACTTCACTAATCAATGGGTTGGCCATTGCAACTCACCCTTTCTACAGGCAACTCATGCACTTGTTGAAATTACCAATGGGTGATAAGCTCGTTGAGCAAAGATTGCTTGCCTCTACAAAGAGCCCTACCTAGATCAAGTTGGCCTTTTGGTGAGGCGAGCTTGTTGTTGAGCTAAGTGAGCCAACCTCAAAGAAAGCTTGTCGTTGTAGCTAACGAGCTCACCTTAGGGTCAAGGTGAACTTGTTGCTGTACCATGACAGCTCACCCAAAGTTGAGCTCAACGCACATAGCTGGGTAAGCTCCCCCTATAGTTGCACGAGCAAACTTGCCTCTTGGAAGCTCACCCTTATGCACGACCGGCTTTGGTATTGTGAGAAACGCACCAACACAAGGGGACAAAAACACTTTCCAAAGGCAAGTTGAAAATAAAGAAGAGAGTCTCTCCTTAAAGATGGAAGACAAGGCAACAGTGGCATGTAGAGTACAGCTAATTCAATAGGGAGAGCAAGCTTTATAATAGGGTGAAACAAAGGATTTGTCATCCAAAACCAGTCAAGTGAAAAAAGAAGCCAACCGTATGAAGGCGAGAAAGGTTGGTGTAGAATGCGAGATATGAGCCTAAGGTGAGTAACGGTCAGGACAAGAATCATACAGACGTAAAGGGTTTCCAGGATAATACACAAAGGCTTAGAAGGTAGCATTGTCATACACAGAGGCCCATACTCCACCTAAAGGTCACGTTTGGAGTGAGTCTATAGAAGCAAATTACGATTTTGTAGGCCATAATATCTAAACCCAAAGGTATGATCCAATGCCACATGGGTGACCCTTATTCAAGGAGGGATTCCGGACTGGACTAAAGACAAGCCGCTAAGACATGCATGCTTCGTCCCATCAGTCTGTCTCTGTCATTCTACAAAGGAAATGGTGGGATTGAAGAGCTCCTATTCAAGCATGCCTAGAGTCAAAAGTACATCAAAAGGGCGCCTAACAGTCCCACCTTATAACAGAGATTGAACAAGGGACAAAATCTCACTCTTTAGATCCTAAGTATTTGAGCTTTTTTGGAGTTTGAATCTTCAAAGAAAGCAAGTGGCTTTAAAGGGAACAACGGAGGGAGCATCATTAGCACCGTAAATGTTGTGGATAGGTTAGATTCTAAGACAATACTA
Organism: Pterocarya stenoptera; assembly: GCA_003123785.1. Classification (NCBI taxonomy): domain Eukaryota; kingdom Viridiplantae; phylum Streptophyta; class Magnoliopsida; order Fagales; family Juglandaceae; genus Pterocarya; species Pterocarya stenoptera. The sequence continues at coordinate 40,916 of QEOT01002744.1, read as the reverse complement.
GAAATGTGGGGTAAATGTTCTTGGCATGTTGTAAGATTTAACTTTACATATTCTGTAACTTTTCCCTTTGCTTTCATAAAAATAATATATATCTTCTTCATTATATTTATGGCTATGGTTGCACTATGATTTTGAGATGATGGCTATGTTGTGGATTTTTGGATGTGTGAGTCTTACCATGTGTCAATCATCATGGACGAGTTTAGGAGTCTCCACGCCATTCTTATGACATGTTTCCACAAGTTTCATAGAAGAGTACGAGTTCTCATGATTATCGGGGTGGAACGCTTTTCGTATTGGCCTCACTTGATAGACGGGTTGAGAGATTTCTGGGCATATCTTGTGTGGCATTTTTGAGTTGGTTGACTGGGTAGAAAGTGTTATTGGGCCAATCCAATATATCTTGATGTGTGCATTAGATGATTTGAAAATGCAAATTAGCTTTCATGTTGGCCGGGTGGGAGTGAATCCTCGATTCGAATGGTGAAATGATTATGTGTGGGATTTAAATGATGAGATATGATGAGTTTTATGTACTTGAGAAGAGGGTGGTTCCTCACCTTGGTGACAAATATGTATACTTGAGATTTGCACAGAGGGTAATTCTTTAAATGGTGATGCCTCGTCATGCCTATATACTAGTATTTTATTCAGATGGTGGCTACTCACCATAATTATGAATGCATGTGTTTTTGCTTAGAGATTTATTCCTTGCCATGCATAAATATGTGTTCACAAATAGTTTACATGAAAATGTGCATTACATCTTCACATGTGTCTTTCATTAGTAATTTTTTCGTAGATGTTTAACCTACCAATGGCTTCATTCATTAGAACCATAGACTTTAATGCAAAGGTAGCCCCAGGAGAGATTCCCAAGGAAGAAGGACCGCACTTGCCTAAGCAATAGTAATAGAGGCCTGTCTCTATTAATAGTTGTTTGCAGTTTTGGGAGATGTACTATTTAGTCAGGCAACAAATCATGTTTGGTCTATCATACCTGAACGTAGTGATCAGATGATAATACGTAATATTATTTGGGAAGTTACAGTGAAATATGGGTATTTAGTGTTAATGAATGAACCTATTTATGGTTCAGACCTCTGCTACATATAGCGTTTAGTCTCTAACTAAATCTTTACTCATTCTGCTACAATAAACATATACATCTCTATTTTGTTCCACGTGCACTTCCTTGTAAAAATTGCACACATATTCCTGATCTAAATATGGGGTGTTGTTTATTGATTGGCGCCCTTAGCACAATTGATCCTCAACAAGCCCTTTACCGAAGAACGGAGTGCCAGAGCCTAGTACCAAAGTGATTTTATGGCTCTGGATAAAGCCATATTCTCATATAAGCCTGGTATTAAGAAGGAGTTCGATGACTAATAATTTTCCACCATTGTAAGGTAGCAAAAGTAAAAAAAACTTTACTAATTTGGTCCAGGACAACATGAAGGTAGATATATGTTGCTAAATTCATAGAGTTGGGAATGTTTACCTCTCACCTAATTTCTACGGAGAGTATGTGAACAGAGCGGTTGCAAGATGGGCTACAGACGCATATATGGACACAAGTGGCTTTGTGACCCCTCCAAATTCCTCTTGGGATCGGACGAACATTTGAAGCGTCAAGACATGCAACACAAGGTTACCTGCCCCCGTTCATGACATATAAGATGATGTTCTTAACATGCATTTAGCATTATACAATATTCATAGCGGATAATTTTTTTTTTCTTTAGCAATACTATGCACTAAACTGAAATATCTCAAATTTTTAAAACATATTTCATACATAATGACATATTAAACAACTGAGATCACAACACTATTCCAAAATAGCTGCGATCAAAAGAATGCTGAAAATTGAACTCCACAAATACAAGTAGTAATCTGAGCTAACTACTGTATTATCATCTATGTCGCATCGTTGCTTAGTCTACAGTTTCCAGTTGGTCGATTCTCTGTTCTCTTTCAGATCCTGTAACAAGATCTACCATTCGGGGGAATGGTAGTTGGGACTACCATAGTGAGATTTGATTACAAATCTCAGTAAGTTAATAAAAAACCTTCACACAGGTTAATGATGCATGCATGGTAGTAAAAGTATGAATGCATAATCAAAATCATAAGTAATTATAGCATAACTTGATATACAACATAACATAACTGACATAATTTAAACTAAAGCGTGAATTGAACTTAACTTGCTTAAACTGAGACTTGATTTGACAAGAACTTAATTTGAAACTTGACTTAACATGAACTTGATCTAAGATTTGACTTAACATGAACTTGAAATATATTCTTATCTCATGAAATTACCATAATGCTCTTGTCTCGTGGGGTTACCACGATAACGTAGTCTTATCTCATGGAATTACCATGATGCTCTTGTCTCATGGGGTTACCACGATAGCATAGTCTTATCCCATGGGATTACCATGATATCATATTCTTATCTCATGTGGTTACCATGATTGAGTATTCTTATCTCATGGGGTTATCGTGATTTAACAATAACTATGAAATGAACAATAACTTAACTATACGAAGACGTATATGAAAATAAGTCGAAAGACATGACGTACTTGACAGAAAATATTTTGTAACATCATAACATATGACAGACAACATTTTTAACATGACATAACATGTAACAATCAACATACTTAACATGACATGTTTGAAACAATGAATATTTTGTGACATGACATACATATAACAAATAACATACTTAACAAGACATACTTGTAATGTATAGTAAAATGTAACAGAATATTTTGCATAACAGATGAACAATTCATGATAGAATAAATTCTGTGTCAAAGATAAATATGTAATGATTTGTCATGGCACATATGTTAACATATATACATATACTGTAGCTCCTTTACTCATCACACAAACATTAAAGTAATAATAAGTTTAAAGCTAACTTATTTCAATTTTTGTGTTTCTAGACAAAACTCAAGCTTGATTACGAGAAACTGAAAGTAATGATTTTTAAAAGTTAAAATTTCATCACTAACAATAAAAAATATGAAAAATGTCAACTTAAAGTAAAATTACTATTTTAGCCTCTACATGTGAGAAAATGACCATTTTACCCATAACTTAAGGATTTTGCATTGTAACTCTAAAAATCACCAAAATTTACATACCTCATGTAAATTTTATCCTAAAGTCAAATATCAATTCAGAAAAATCTAAAACTAAACACAACCATTAAAACTCTATACAGCCAAAATTTACATAGGCTATTTCTTTTGATTTTTGTTTCTAACTTGTTTTGAACCTCTTGATCCATGACTTATAAAGATGTGATCTTCAAACCAAAACATCCCATGGTTTAAAAATGTGTTCTAAAATAGATTCAAGTTTCAAACTCAAGATCACATGGTTAAACATCAACCAAAATATAAATTTGGACAAGGACATCATCACTTTGGCCTAACCGAATATCTCCTTTCATAAAATTTCATATCTTTGAAACCAACATCAAATAAAGTCAAAAAAACATTCTAACATGTATATAAGAAGTTTAGGATCCTCAAATAAAAATATAAAAACCATTGGATTAGGATTAAACTATAAAATATTTAAACTTTCTCAAAACAGAAATTGGTTTTCCTTTTCCAGTTTCTAAGTTTCTAGATCTAAGAAAATTTTTCACAAAAACTTTTAATCATGTAACAAATTCTCAACAAATAATCATATACACATCTTAACAATACTCCATAAAAATTTCGAACCAAGATCTATCCATTAGCTTGGTCAAAACCTCTAAAATATAACACACTCTCTAGTTTATCACCCAAATTAACCTTTTTGGGGTTTGAACAACTTTTCATCATTTAAATTATCTCTAAATGGAACAAATAAGATATTCACGTAAACTAGACTAAAAACGTAATAACTTTCAGGAAGGAAGTTTTGATAGAAAACACTTACAAAAACTTTGAATAAGGTGTGCAACAGAGATCAGAAAAACTGCCCGAAAGATTCTTTTGTGTTCTATTAAGAAAAAGTGTAAAGGATGGCTGATTTTCATGGGAAGTGGACAGGAGAGCCTCTTACACAAGTTATGGAAAGTGATAAGACTGGAATTGAGTTTGAGTGTTGGCCTTTTCTTCCCATTGCAATAAACAAAAATTAGCCCAAGATCTTTTCTCAAGGTGGAGTGCAAAAATGAAAGAGTGAGGTGACCCTTTAGATTTTTTCTTCAAAACCTTCTAGACCCTCTTTTGGAAAGATCTGGTTAGCCAAGTGGGGTGCAAAACTTAGTCAAGAAGCAATGCCAATGAGACCAAATTCATGGGCCTAAATCGAATGGGCCTAAATTTTAGAGTTTTAAGAGAGTTTGGATTGCTATCAAGCCCAAACCAATATCTCTTGGCCCAATCAATTTTTCAAGGTTAACAAGGTTGGATAATGATGTTCTAATACAAATTGAAGAACTAATAGCATGTAGAAGTATTTTTAATCAAGCGATTAAATACAATACTAGAAATTGATTCATTTAAGTTTTGGAGGTCAAATTTATGGTTTGGATAAAACCATTTAGCATTTCGATTTCAACCATGCTTTTGGGTTTTTAGTTGGATTCCAACCACATAGGATTTCGCTAGGGTGGAAATCCTCTTTGGTTTGGCACAATTTGATTGGTCGGATGTAATATGGTTTTTGCTTAGGTGGTATGATCTCACACCTTGATTCCTTCAAATCCATCAAACGTTTCTTATGGTGCCAAGTGTCTAATACTATTCACTATGTGTGGCTAAGATCCTACCAAGTGTCTAAATAAAACTTCTCTAATCTAATTTGGATATTCTACACAATGATTTTGAAACATTACAATTGGTGCGCTTATCAAGGCTACTATTCATTCCGAAAAAGTGAATCATAAACTGAATACTAAAAATTCTTAAATATTCATATTAACTTACTGTGAAAATCGTTTACCAAAATTCAACCTCGAAGTGCCCCTAAAAATAATTTCATAGTTTCAAATAGGCGTTTCATCCGAAAATATAAAAATTGACTTATTGCCCAATAAAATCATAAATAATCAACTGAGTCTAATGGCGCAGATCATAACCCATTCTGACACTTATAACTACCTTAAATAATTAGAATCGCACATCTGGCACCATAGTAAATGATAACATAGATTATGTTGACAGATTAAAACCTATGCGATTTGTCGATTCATGAAAACTTATGGAGTTTTCACGAGATTTCTAAAGTCAATAGAAATTCCACCTTTTAATTTCTAGCGGGCTGTTACAGGCTTGTTGGAGATTAAAGATTTCCATAAGTAGGTATGCGTATCCTCTATCGTAGAACATGAGTATTGTAATTCCTTGGCCATTATGATTGGCCAAAAAAGGAGAACATTCATGGGCGAGGGAAGCAATTTGAATTCCCCTCATAAGTTTGTGATGAGGACATGAATACACCCACTAAATACTCTGGAGTAAGGATGGGAGGTAGAACACCAACATGTAGTTGTTGTCATAGGTCTCACGAGGGAGAGTGTTGACAGACCTCACTCATGATATAGATGTGGACGAATGGGACATTTCACCAAGGATTTTCCTTAGGCGATGCCAATGTAGTAGACCGACCGTAACGGAGGATGGGGAGACCAAAGGCAGGAGATGAAAGCGAGGGTGTACACTCTCACTTCAGGAGAAGTCGATGAGAACACCCTGGAGACTCAATAGGCAGGCATCATCATAGGTACGAGACCCTAACCTTAGCTAGCTTGTTGGTAATTGTAGGAGTGTAGTGTAACAAACGAGTTGTTCGGTCATTTCAGGGCGAGTTAGAGTGCTAGTACTACACGAGTACCTTATTTGACTCGAGTATGTCCCAATCATTCATATCCACTATGTTTACTAGAATAAGTGGTCGTTAGGCGGAACCAATACAGTATAGATTTCCGTAGTGCTACTGAATGGAGAAATGGTATTCTGCACCAAGATGGTTGCAAATTGTCCCTTAGAGAGAGACATAATCATCATGGAGGTTAACTTGATAGCGTTCAACTTATTGGCTTTTGATATTATTCTAGGCATGGACTGATTGTTTAGGCATTTCATGAGTATTGACTGCCGACAACGGACGGTAACATTCCAAATGCTTGGAATGGGAGATAGAGTATTTCGAGGTAGTAAGTTACGATCAATGTTAGGAATACTAACATCATTGCAGGCTAAAAATGAATTGTTGAGTGGAACCGAAGCCTATTTAGTACATTAATGCTTAAGGAGAGGGAGACTAAGGAGGTGCAAGGAATAGTAATAGTGTATGAGTTCCCAGAAGTATTTGTAGAGTTACTAGGGTTACAATCTCCTAGGGAAATTGAGTTTTAGATTGATTAAAACCCAAAGCAGTTCCAGTACACAGGGCACCTTATAGGATGGCCATAACAGAGCTAAAAGAACTGAAGGGTCAATTACAGGAATTGTTAACTAAGGGATTTATTAAGCCAAGTATATCACCATGGGGAGCGTAGGTACTATTTGGTTGTGTTCATCGATGATATCTTGGTGTACTCCAAGAATGTCGAGGATCAAGAAGATCTCCTAAGGTCAGTGTTTGAAAAGCTTAAGGAACATTAGTTATTCGCCAAACTCAACAAGTGTGAGTTTTGGTTAGAGGAAGTTAATTTCCTTGCTCACGTGATATATAGGAAAGGAGTCATAGTAAACCCGAGTAAAATTGAGGCAGTTGTGGATTGATAGAGTAAAATGAGGTTAGGGATTTCTTAGGTTTAGTGGGTTATTACAAGATATTTGTGGAAGGATTTTTCATATTATTGAGTTCTCTCACAGCGTTGACTAGAAAAAATACCAAGTGCATTTGGATCGAGAAGTGTGAACAAAGTTTTGAAGAGCTAAAGAGAAGGTTAATCACAACCCATGTGTTAGCATTCTCGAAACCCCACAAATCATATGTGGTACATAGTGATGCATTGAAAGATGGGTTAGGATGTGTCTTGGCACATTTTCACCACAAAGAACCTTAACATGAGACAACAAAGATAGCTGGAGACTATAAGCGACTATCAGTGCGAGATCAAGGATCACCCAAAAAAAGCTAATTTAGTTGCTAATGTGTTGAGTCATACGTCTAGGTCTACGGACGTAGGGGTTCCACAGTTGTGGAACCAATTCATGAAGGAATGAGGCAATTATTGGTGAAGGACTCACTATAGGAGGAAATCCTCACCGTGACGCAGGAGTTAAGAGTGAGTGACTTCGATGAACTAAAACGCCAGCAGAGGAAGGATCCAAAGCTACTAGAGATTTGAAAAAGAGCTTGAAGAGGAAAAGGACCTTTGCATTTTAGTTTGGGCGAGAATGAAACATTTATATATCAAGGGCGAAGAGTCAAAACTCATTCCTTACCATATTCAGTACATCCGAGAGGCACAAAAGTGTATCAGGACCTTAAGCAGGGTTTTTGGTGGAAAAGAATGAAATGAGATAATGCTCATTTCATCAATAAATGTGCCACGTGTAGGAGAGTAAAGGTCGAGCACTAAAAATCGACTGGGAATTTACAATCTTTACCCTTTCCAGAATAGAAGTGGGTGGACATAGCTATAGACTTTATGGTTGAATTACCGTGAACCCCCAGCAGTAAGGACGCAATTTAGGTAATCGTAGATAGAATGACCAAGGGTGCCCACTTTTTACTGATTATGACCACGGACTCTTTGAGTAAGCTAAATCAATTGTATATAAGGGAGATAGTTAGACTTCACGGAGTTTCCAAGACCTTAGTGTTAGATCAAGACCCTAGTTTCATGTCTCATTTTCAAAAGAGGTTGCAAGCAGGTATGCGAACTAAGCTAAGATTCATTAGTGTATACCATCCACAGATTGATGGACTGTCGGAAATGACAATCCAGACTCTCGAGGACATGTTGAGACCATGTGTGTTGGAATTTAAAGGACCATGGGAGAGCCATGTCCCACTCATCGTGTTCGCCTACAACAGTTGCTACTAGTAGACCATTCAGATGGCCCTTTACGAGGTTTTGTATGGGAGAAAATGTAGATTGTCTTTATGTTGAGATGAAGTGGGAGAGGCCAGGATGATTGGGTTGGACATCCTACAAGAAATGAAGGAGCAAATCAAGTTCATATGGGAAAGGATGACCAAGACCCAAAGTAGGCAAAGGAGTTATGCCAATGTGAGGAGGAGAGAGTTGACCTTTGAAGAAGGTGACAGACTGTATCTCAAGGTATCACCCATGAAGGGGGTAAAAAGGTTCGGGTTGAGAGGAAAATTAAGCGCAAGATATATTGGACCTTATCAAGTGTTGGAGAAGGTAGGCCGCGTATATTTTGGCATTACCAATGGAGTATGAAGGGATCCATGACATGTTTTATGTTTTCTTGTTAAGGAAGAGTTTCGGGAACTAACAACCCGAATGATTAACTTAGATTTGGTTTTGTTGCAACCAAACCTCACTTATGAGGAAAAATTTATCGAATCATAGATTGGAAGGAATAGTGACTACGACCTAAAATTGTACCCTCGGTGAAGGTGCAATATGGAGATGCAAGAAATGAGGAGTTTACATGGGATAGTAAACTGGTCACGCAGGAGTGGTTCCCATATTTATTCGAGTCGCAATAAGTGAGTTGTAACGCATGTAGCAATGGTAGTTCGGACAACTAAAAGATAGAAGCACATCTATAAATGAGCTTTCGACTGTGCTTTTGGATTACAATACCTAAAACTCTGAAACTATAATCATGGTGTGAAAGAAGAGGACAGAATGAAAGGCAACTGTATTGCCAGAAATAATTTGTCGATTCATAGATGAAGAACAGGAGGCTAAAAACAGATCATTGGCAAGTAGAGGAGGAATGTCATCAAGATGAAGAAAGCTCTCGAAAGGCTAGGGCCCTAATAATGAAAATGTTGGACCACGACAACACGGTCCTAGCATAACTTGGGGAGAAACGAATGGTCCAGGAACATGATGAACAAGAAAATAGCAAGGGTAGGGATTCACTAGTGTCCTATGAGGCTGAATCTGGTAGAGGGGCTAGGATAAGAGAGCATAGTTCCGACAGGTGTACCAAAAGTAGTCGATGAAGGAGACAAGAAAAGGAAGCTCTTGTCCTAGTCATAGATAATTGAGGTCCATTGGCAGATCAGGGTGAGGGTAGGTCTTCACCTCAAGCAGTGTTGATAGAGAACATTGAATAATGCCCTGCCTAGCGAGCATCGCTTAGTATGTCATATCGGGGAATGACCCTTATAGAATTTGGAGGATGGAATCCCTAATAAGGAGGTGAGGTGTGAGGAATGCATTAGCATAAAGGGACGATCCATTTTCCAAGGGCAAGTGAAAGGTAAAGAAAAGAGTCTTTTCCTAAAAAATTGGAGTCAAAAGTACATAAAAATGCCTGGAGTCAAAAGTATGTAAAAAGGACACTTGATGGTCCCAGCCCATAAAAGGGATTAGAGAAGGAAAAAAACCTCACTTTTGAGATTGTAAGTATTTGAGCTTTTTTGGAGTCGGAGGTTTTAAAGGGAACAACGGAATGAACAGTGTGTCAACGCTGCCGTAGTAATCTTAATACAGTTGCTGTAGGTTAGTTTCTAAGATAGTACTGAAAATGCGAGATAAATGTTGTAAGTATGTTGTAATATTTAGCCTTACATATTATGTAACTTTTCCCCTCCCTTTCTTGAAAATAATATACATATTCTTCATTATGTTTATGACTATGTTGCACTGTGATTTTAAGATGATGGGTTTGAATGGTTCAGATTGATGATGATGTAGATTTTTGGGTGTGGAGTCTTACCGTGTGTCAATCATCATAGAAGGGTTTAGAAGTATCCGTGCCATTCCTATGACACAATGCTACAAGTTTCATACGATTCCTGAGCATATCATTTGTGGTGTCTTCGAGTCAGCTAACCAAGTAGAGTGTCCCCAAGCTTATCTAGTATATCTTGATGTGGACGTATCCTGTGTGGTGTCCTCTGTAACGTTGGTTGGGTGTGAAACACCTAGGCCCAATCTTGGCTCAGGCCCTTAACGGTTTCCTCACTTCCAAGATTTTTCTAGCTCCTGATTCCCTCTCATTCCCGTCACTTTCTTCCCCTTATTTCACTCTACCCATTCACCCACATCTCAATCTCTCTCTGTCTCCGTGCCTCACTCCCCACAAATTCTCTCTTCACCTCTCTCATTTCCCCCTTGCGTTTTGGGTATGATGTTGCATGGCCAGTGCACCACCAATGCAAAACGAACGCCCCTTTGCACAACAGGAAATCACTGTAAACTAGTTCAATGAACTAGAGCAAACCAGTGTGGCCACTATTGTTGAGCCCATGTAGACGTCGCGCCACTGCCCCACCGTGCGCCACTGCCTTGCACCACCACATCCACCCACTAAACACCAATCCCTCTCTTATAACAAGTCTCCACCGTGAACCCCAAACCAGCACCATCTTCAGCCAACAACAAGTGCACGTTCGACATCCAAACGCAAACCACCAGACCAGATCATGCGAGCCACTTCGAGCCCCTCTGTTCAACAGTCACCCAGGTCCAATGCAGGCCCAGTTGCACCGCTGGTCTCCTTCATCGTAAACAACCACCAATCGACGCTCAGCCCCATGTTCAGCCACCCACGCACGTCCCCAACCATCCTCTGTTTTCATAACCAATAACAGAGCAAGCGGAACATCCACAAACCAGCAACCAAACCATGAACCGCTCTTGCTCATTATACCAAACGCTTTCCTCAGCCATGCACAACCATAGCCTGGAGGAGCACCACTTCACAGCCCTATTTTTACATCCTGCAATGAAGGAGATCAAAATGTAGGTGGAACTGGAACAACCTGCCTCCTTAACCCTTCGCAGCATTGCACACTATGTTGGATCACCATCACTTGGCCATTGTAGGCCACGGACACAGCCAGCCATGGGGTTGTACATAGAAGCCAACCGCCATGGAAGCCTAGCCCTGCACCCCTCTCGATTGGCCCATGTCGGTATGGTCGCTATTCTCTCTCTCTCTCTCTCCCTTTTTATATTCCACGGTTTTAACCACCCCCTTAGCCATTAACCTCTCTGTGAAACCCAAAGCTTGTACAGTTGAAAACTCAATTAATTACCTGCTTGCCCCTTAAATGGTTTGTGGTGACAGAAAAGTAAGTGTATTAAATTGGATGTGTTTACAATGCACTTTCTTTTATATTGGGTTTGATAATGTTTTGAAATCATATGATTATTTGGAGAGATGATGTGAAAATTATAATATTTGGAGAAATGAGATTTTTAAGGTTTCGAGGATTTTATGTATTGAGAAATTAAAATAAGTTATTTAAATATTTCAGGTTTAATTGTGAAGTACGTGTGCAATTGAAATTTATGCAAGTTATGTAACTATTTTATAGGTGACAATCGATATTCTATTGGTACTATTGTGAGGAAATTCAGAGAAATTAAAAATTTCAAGTAAGCGGGATTCCTATACTAGACTTTGCAAAAAAAGAAATGGACTAAGGTTGATTTGTAAAAAATATGCATATTTTGTTTTGAAAAAAAAATATAAAAACAACCACAATTATGTGTTCTGCATTACTCATGAAATCTATATAAAAGAGAATGTATTTTCTATCATGACTGGTGTAGACATGAGTAACTTTTGACATTCAATTTTTGTTATATAAAAAGAGAGATTATGAAATCTGATAAATCGTGCATAGATATATGAAGATGCTTTGAGTCTATTTTTGAATATGTGAAAATGATCTGAATCTGTTTTGTACTCTGTTTTGATAAGATCATCTGAAAACTTTTGGCATGACAATCTGATTCTGTATCTGGTTCTGTTTCTTCTCTGCCCTGACTTTACCACGGGTATAAAACTGTGGCCTTTGTTATATCGTTGGTACCAACATCTCTGTTTTTCAGTGCACTCACTTTGAAAATAAAGTGATTTTTTTGCATGGTCTTTCCCGTTTGCACTTGGTACTCCGAAAAAGAATAAAGGGAAGATTCACATTCTGATATTGCCTTGCTTGGCTATCGGGGATAGTACAACCATATCACGGGGGGTTAAACATGGTCTCTGTTCTGATATGATACCTCTGATATGATATGATATGATAATGTTCAATTATGCTATGCAAAATGACTTTTGTATATGAGTACTTTGGAAACTGTCGCTCAGATGTTTTGATAACATGTTTTGTTCTACATTCTTAAACTAAAAATGTTTTGCTATGCATTTTGTACTCTGTAAATGGCTCATGTTAACATAATAATATATGTTTTCTTCTTAGTCAGTTGTTGATAACTCACTCTTTATATCCACAATAGTGTTCAAGTAATTTGAATGTTTCAGTTAAGAATCAAGATTAGGGAGCAAGGGCAATTAGTTAAGAATAGTGGACTAAGCACAAAAGGATGCTGTGGTTATTGGAGAATTTTAATCACCAAACTTGTCATGTTGCACAATGCATGTGGCGAGACTCTCTCTTTGTGCGATGTGTTGGGAGCATTTTTAAGTGCAAAGTGCATGTCCCGCTTTGGGTTGTCGCCCTTTAATTTTCAAGCGGCAATATTTATAAAAATAAGAGGTGTAAGGTTGAGAGCGCTTATCTGAGGGGAGTTTCATATGCTCTTTTGGGATATTTTGTATGCCAAAAAACCTTCATTCTCCCACTCCCAGTGTAGAGAATAATCATATCCCACAAACGATGCCAAGTGTTAATGCCTTAATTTTGCACAACAGACCGAAAGGGAGAAAAGAATGATTCCCAGCTCACGTTGATGATTCGGGCGTCGATATGGTGTTCTTCGCGTTCATCTATGAAATAAATAACAAATAAACAAATAAAAATAAATAAAAATAGACATAAAAATTTACATGATTCGACATAAAAGCTTACGTCTACAAGTTGTTTGGGAGAGAAATTCACTATTATAGGTGATTTTACCATCTCTCATAGCCTCACGTATCTCTGTATACAATGAAGGAATTTAGGGAAGATCCTTTGGATTAGTTATGTGTGGTGGGTTTTATCCGTAGGGAGTTTCTGTGGAGAGCTTGTTAGATTTGTGGATATCTCCTCCTTTAATAGAGGTTAAATTCCTTAGAGTGACTGATTCCAACTTGCCTTATGAAAAATTTTCCTTTTAGAAGTCTGACTCTCTTTCCTTTTAGGAGCCTGAGTGTCTTTTCTTATCTCTTCTTAGCGTTATTTCTTAACTTGATTTTCTGCTTTATCTCGAGACTAAATTATAGGTTACTGATTTGATTTCTATAGATGCCCGCGATTCTTAAGGTAGATTTGATCAACAAGAAGGAATTGAGAATCTTGAAGTCAATAATCTGCAGAATAAATTTTTAAAATTGATCTTTCGTTTCCTATTTGGTCTCTAGTGTTTTGTTTGTTTTGTGCTAAGCAGTGATGTGCTCAACTTGGAGAGATAGGCGAGAGATGTACTTGACTGGATTAGGTGCAAGTACAGAGCTCTATTTTGGAGGGAGATGTACTCGACCGCATTAGGTGTGAGCGTGGAGCTATGTTTGGGAGGGAGATGTACTCGACCGCAGTAGTGGTGAGTGTGGAGCTCAGCTTGGGCGTGAGATGTACTTGACCACCTTAGATGTGAGACCACACTAGATATGAGTGTGGAGTTCTTCTTGGGCAGAAGATGTACTCAACCTCGGTAATGGCGAGCATGGAGCTCGTCTTTGGAGTTCGGGAGGTCACGAGGTCTTTTGACCTCGCGCCCATTTGGTCAATGCAAGTTTTTGGACTCGTCATTGGTGTTTGGGGGGTCACAAGGGCCATTTGACCTGCGTGCCCATTTGATCACTTTGATTTTTTAGACTCGTCATTGGTGTTTGAGGGGATCCTCGATCGCACTGTTGTGGTGGGAGTCTGAATTTAATCACGCTATTGTGGCGTGAGGCGGAGTTCGCCCGTCCTAAAAATTTTTCACAAAAAACCAAATAGATAAGTGTAATACAAATTACAAGTTTGAGATTTGTAAACCTGAGCCATTTTGCTAGAGCATGATGAAGGCTTGGGGATGCCCGTCATATCGAGCAATCTATTTCGATGAAGACATATTAAGATGCCTGAAAGGGCTTTGTAGGTGGTGTTCTGCGCCGCGCGGGTGATTTCCAGCAAAGGTGAGTTGTTGCTAACCATAAGGGTGCCAAGATGCTACTGGGCTATTGAATCGCTCTGAGTTGGCGAGCTTGCTTCCCGTCACTAGGGTTAGCAATTTTGGATGCTTACATAGCAGAGTAGTAACCTGTCACGAGAAAAGTGAGTCACAGTGGGTGGGCAGAGTAGCTTGCCCGCCATACCATTAATCGCCAGCAGGCTAGAGAGCTTACCCGCTGTATAGTTGGAGAGTTCGTGGCTCGCCAACATAAGTCTGCTATGACTAGTAGTCACTACCCACCATGGGCAATGCTCAGGAGGGACTATGCTAGGACACTACCCTGCATATCCGTAGCAATTAGGGACAATCACCATGGAGACAGAAAGTCCTGGCAGACCATGTGGTGGCCATCGAGATCTTTGCTAGTCCCACAGTGAGTGGGCGAGAAAGCGCAAACTAGGTGCATGTTACATTCGTGTGGCCGTTGTGACGGGTGCTGCATCCATGAGGGGTGGTCGGGGACCACCTTGGCAGAAGCAAAGGTCGTCGATAGTCCATATGTGGTCATCAAAGTCTCTACCGAATCCACGACTAGCTAGGTCAACTGGTCTTCCTGGGTGCACATTGTGCACCCAGCCTATACCGTGCATGGCATAGGGGGTTGTGGACGCCTAAGTGGCACGGGCCTCACCTACATGGAAGGGGTTTTCGGGGACCACCCTGGGGAGGTAGAGGGCGTCAGCGGTTCATGTGGTGGTTGTGGACGCCTCTGCCGTGGTAGGTTGGGCCGAGTGGCCCTCCTGGGTCACAACGTGTACTCAGTCTGCATCCTGCACGGCAAGTGTGCATGCCATGCACGGTCGAGATGTCCCTCAGTGCACTCTAAGTGAACAGTGCATGTGGTGAGACTTTATTTGTGCAGTGTGTTGGGGGCATTTTAAGTGCAAAGTGCTTGTCCCTCTTTGGGTTGTCGCCTTTTAATTTTTAAGCAGCAATATTTATAAAAGTAAGAGGTGTAAGGTTGAGAGCACCTATCTGAGGGGAGTTTCATCTGCTCGTTCATGGATGATTTAGCCTGAGTGTTAGCCTTATCTCTTAACTTGATTTTTGGTTTTATCTCGAGGCTAAATTATAGGCTGCTGATTTGACCCCTACAGATGCCCACAGTTCTTAAGATCGATTTACTCAACAAGAAGGCCTTAAAAATTTTCAAGTCAATAATCTGCAGAATAAATTTTGAAAAATGGTCCGTGGTTTCTGTTTGTTTCGTGCTAAGCAGTGAAGTGCTCAGCTTGGAGAGATAGGAGGGAGATGTACTTGACTGCATTAGGTGCGAGTACGGAGCTTTGCTTTGGCCGGAGATGTACTCGACTGCATTAGGTGTGAGTGTAGAGTTTTGTTTAGGTGGGAAATGTACTCGACCGTAGTAATGGTGAACGTGGAGCTCAGCTTGGGCAAGATGTACTCGACTGCATTAAATACGAGACCACACTAGCTGTAAGCATGAAGCTCTGCTTGGGCAGGAGATATACTTGACCACGGTAGTGGCGAGTAGAGCTTGGCTTTGTCGAGAGATCTACTCAACCATAGTAGTGGTGAACGTGGGGCTCGACTTTGACAGGAGATATACTCGACCGTATTGGTTGGCAGCACAGGGTAAGCTTTGTCCATTAGAACTGTAGACTTTGAATGCATGTGTTTATGCCTAAAGAGTGCTTCCTTGTCATGCTTTGTACTCCAAGTGTCCAAACGAGCCCTAATTAGAAAAGAAGAAAGAATAGCAAGAAGCGAGGCTTTCACGGATAAGGATCTTAATAAACTTAAGAGACATACTGCTCAACATTCATGCCGCGTTGAATCAAATTGGTGAATTCCCGAGCCTTCTATTGCTTTATGATGGTAGGAAAGTGCTAAAACTTGAAGAATTCTTCCTTGTATATATTTCTGCTTCAATGATTTTTTTACAATGAGGTACTGCCTCTTAATATATACTTGTACAAGAAAAAGGTATAAACAGAGAATATACTTTATAATAGATTTTACAGAAAGCAACTAATTGTAGGACGATGGTGCTCAGAGGCTATGGTGGAGTGCTGCTATATGGCAGAGACAGTGTACTTCTGGTAGGGACCATATGAGGTAGTGGTGAAGCATTTAGTGCCTCATGATCTGCCTGTAATACGTGAGTGTCATGGACTGCATTTGGTGGTGGCCACGCTTCATGATCTTCATGGGGTGCATGCAGTGTACAACATGCTTGAACAGGCCCCCTCAAGTCAAGCTGTAGGGAACATAAGCATAGACTTGAACAGAGTAACTGGAACCTTGCTGTCAGTAGTGGCTTTGTTAGAGCATTCGCTAGTTGGTCCCTTCCTGAGATAAAAGCCACTGTGAGTGACTTATTTAGAACCCGATTGCGCACAAAGTGAAAATCTGTTTCCACGTGTTTTGTCCTTGCATGAAAAACAGGATTGGAAGATAGATATGTTGCTCTTAGATTATCACAGTAGAGGATCGGTGCAATAGTGAGATGAATACCGAGGTCAATGCACAAGTTTGTACCCATATCACTTCAGCTATGGCATTTGCCACTTATTTAAATTCGGCTTTAATAGATGACCTTGCAATTGTGGCTTGCTTTTTGGATGACTAGGCAATCAAGTTTGAGCCTGAAAATACGGAGTAGGCACTTGTGGATTTTCTATTGTCTGGACAGCCTACCTAGTCGGCATCTGAGAAGGCTGTAATGTCCATTGAAGATGATTTAGAGATCTGTAAACCAAGGGTAGCAGTGTTCTTTAGATACCGTAAGATTCGTTTTACTGCTTTCCAATGAGGAGCCCGTGGAGCATGCATGTATTGGCAGACTTTGCTTACTGCAAAGGCCAAGTCTGGTCTTGTGAATGACAGGTATTGAAGGGATCCTACAGTGCTACGGTAGAGAGATGGATCTTCGAACATGGAACCCAAGTACATGCTCAATTTTTTAGAGGTTGCCATTGGTGTTTTGATTGGTTTGGCAGACTGAATCTTTGCCTTTTCTAGCAACTCAGCAACGTATTTGCTCTGTGTGAGGAGGATTCCATCTTTGTTGTAGGTTGCTTCAATACCGAGAAAGAAGCTGAGCTTGCCGAGATTGGTAATTGGAAATTCTGAGCTTAAGTCATGAAGCAAGGTTGTTACGTGAATCATGTTAGAACCAGTAACAAGTAAATCATCTATATAGACTAGGACCTAAAGAGCAGAGGCACCACAAATTTTAATGAACAATGAGGCATCGGCAAGTGAAGTGGTGAAGCCAAGTTCCTCAAGTTTCTGACCGAGTCAAGAATACCATGCCCTTGGTGATTTCTTTAAACCATCGATTGCTTTTCTGAGCTTGCAGACGTGTGTGGGATATTGTGGATGAGTGAAGCCTTGAGGTTGTGCCATAAACACTGTTTCCG
The DNA here is from genome assembly GCA_003123785.1 of Pterocarya stenoptera. Taxonomy (NCBI): domain Eukaryota; kingdom Viridiplantae; phylum Streptophyta; class Magnoliopsida; order Fagales; family Juglandaceae; genus Pterocarya; species Pterocarya stenoptera. The sequence goes on along the minus strand of QEOT01002744.1, from coordinate 23,285 downwards.
ATAGAGGACCATGGAGAAATGCGTTTTGAACGTCATATTGTTGAACCGGCCAGCCATTTGTTACAGCAAGAGCTAGCACAAGCCTTATAGTTGTAGCTTTTACCACAGGACTAAATGTTTGATCGTAGTCGATGCCGGGTTGCTGTAGAAAACCCTTTGCCACGAGACGTGCTTTTCTTCTTTCAATAGTGCCGTTTACTTGTTTCTTTGTTATGAAAACCCACTTGCAGGACACTATGTTTTGAGCTTCGGATGAGGGAACCAGTGTCCAGGTTTTGTTTGCCAATAGAGCATTGAATTTATTTGCCATAGCCTCTCGCCAATCTTGAAATTTTTCTGCAATTGTGTAACATGAGGGGGTTTCAGGTATGGGGTTGGAAGAGGTTGTGGAAAGGTGAGCCTGTGGTGGTGGTAGGGGTGGTCGTGGCCATCAGATAGTGCCATCTGTATATTGACGTGGGCAGGAAGATGTTGTTTTTAAGCGTGTGAGTATAGACCTTGGTGGTGGCAGAGTCATTTCATGAGAGTTATGTGTCTGCGGGATATTAGGAAGGGACGAGATGGTGAAGATGAGGGTACTGGACCTAAGATTGATTGGGCCGGCTAGTTTTGATTAAGATTTGAAGTGAGGAGAGGAAGGAAAATGTGAGTGAGCTCAGTTGTGGACTGTTGTTGAATGTTGTGAATTTGTTCAAAAGGGAATGAAGCCTCGTTATGTTTGATGTCTTTGGAAATGTAGACACGTTTTGATTCAATGTGATAGCAGATTGAGCCACGGTGGGCTGGGCTTATGCCGAAGTAGACACACTGCAGGGCCCAAAAGTCAAATTTATGTTTGCTGTAAGCTCGAGTGAGTGGCCAGCAAGCCGATCCAAACACATGCAATTGCTTGAAATTTAGTTCTCTTTTGTGAAGAGTAAGAAAAGGTGATGAAAAATTGAGTGAAGAGGAGGGAAGCATATTAATTAAGCGGACTACATGCTGAAAGGCATATTGCCAGAAATGTAGTGGAACCGAGGCATGTCCAAGTAGAGCTAGTCCCGAATCAACAATGCGTCTATGTTTTCTTTCAACTATACCGTTTTGAGTGTGTGTGGGGGCAAGTTATTCGATGTATGATTCCAGAGGTGGAGAGTAGTTCAATAAAAGGCCTGAACTCCCCTCCCCAATCGGTTTGAATTTGTTTAATATTAGTTTGAAATTTCAACTCAACATAGGCTTTAAATTTGACAAATGTGGGTAAAGCTTGAGACTTGTTTTGAAGAGGAAACAACCAAGTGTATCTTGAGTAGTCATCTACAAAAGAAATATAAAATTTAAAACCATCCTTAGGCACATGTGGTGATGGTCCCCATAGATCACTAAAAACTAAATTAAAAGGTGCAACAGATTTTGTTTTCCAAGTGGGTGCTGGTATGCGATGGTGTTTAGCCATTGCCCACGCATTACAAAAGTGCATGGAAGACATGTCATAAAGGGTAAGCCATGCCAAAGAAGAACTTGACGGACAATCTTGAGTGAGGGACGCCCCAAACGTGAATGCCATAAGGGATTGAGTGCAATGTGGTTGAATGAACTTGAGGAGAGTGGTACGAAAAGGTGTAAAGACCATTACTTGTTGTCCCTTAGAGTAGAATTTTCCATGTATTGCAATCCTTAACATAGAAACAATCAGAGAAAAACTCAAAGTAAACATTGTTGTCTATGCAAAATTGCTTGACTGAGATTAGATTTTTGTTGAAAGAAGGAGCACATAACATTTTTGTTAAAATAAATGAGGATGAAGATGAAAGAAAGAGGGCTGAACCAGTTTGTGTGATAGGCACGATGGAGCCGTCCCTAACATGGAGATGATCAGAGCCTTGGTAGTCAGCTGAGTGGAGGTTAAGGTTTGCTATCTCACTAGTTACATGGTTGGTTGCCGTCGTGTCAGGGTACCAGGCACCGTCCTTGGCATAGGGGGAGGAAGTATAATGAGCTGAAGTAGGGGTAGTTGTGGTGAAGGATTGGTTGAACCGATATATGCATGTGAGTGCAATGTGACCAGTCCTGGTACACACTTGACACACAGGGCGAGAGTCAGTTTGGGGAATGAAGGAACCAGTTTGAGAAGTACCTGAAAAGGATGGTGGTCCACGGCCACGGTTGGTGAATCGACCTCCTCGACCAAAGTTATGATGTCCACGACCTCCACGACCTCGAGTGGATGATGGATTCCATGCTGAAAAGTTTGCCAATGGTTCGAAGAAAATGGTAGTGTTGGCTGCATGATGTTGCAGCCGGGCCTCATGAGATAAGAGATGTCCCAGTAGTGCATCAGTGGAAATAGGGTCAATGCGTGTGGTAACAGATGTGACTAAGGCGTCGTAATCTGGCCCAAGTCCTGCTAGTAGGAAAGGAACAAACTCACTTGATATAAGTGGTTTACCTGCAGTAGCCATTGTATCGGCTAGGGACTTAGCACGACGGTAGTATTCTGAGATGGAGTCCGTGCCTTTCTTAAGGGAAGCTAGTTTAAGTTGGGTTTGCATGATACGAGCTTGAGATGAGAAAGCATAGGCTGGCTCTAATGAAGATCAGACTTGTCTAGCAGTGGCACAGCCAACTACTTGGGCAATAAGAGGTTTGGATAGGGAGGAGATGAGAGCTGACATCACTAGCTGATCTTGCTGAACCCAAGTTTCATATTCTAGGTTTTGTAAGGAGTTGGGGAGTAGAAAAGGTGGGGCTGACCCATCAACAAATTTGTAGAGTCGTTGGCCATGAAGGTAAGGAACCAGTTGGACCTTCCATAGCAAATAGTTTTCTGGAGTTAACTTGACAGATAGTATGTGAGAGAAGTTAGGTGAGGGAAGGGAGGGAAGAGAGGAGGGAGTGGAGGAAGAAGAGGAAGCGGAGAGAGTGTTTGAAGAACTAGACATGATTGGATGATTAGTCCTAGGTATGCTCTGATACCATGCTAAAACTTGAAGGAATTCTTCCTTGTATATATTTCTGCTTCAATGAATTTTTTACAATGAGGCACTGCCTTTTAATATATACTTGTACAAGAAAAAGGTATAAACAGAGAATAGGCTTTATAACAGATTTTTCAGAAAGCAACTAATTGTAGGACGAAGGTGCTTGGAGGTTATGGTGGAGTGCTACTATGTGGTAGAGATAGTGTACTTCTGGTAGGGACTGTATTAGGTAGTGGTGAAGCATTCAGTGCTTCATGATCTACCTGTAATGCGTGAGTGTCATGGACTGCATTTGGTGGTGGCCACGCTTCATGGTTTGCATGGGGTGCATGCAGTGTACAACATGCTTGAACAGAACGAAACAGTCATTAAAATCCTTCTTGAACCTTTGCCAAGTCACTGCCTCCATAGATCCTAACTCCATAATCAGTAACTGCCTCTTCGTGTCCCACCAGATGGCAGCCTCCCCTTGCAATATGTAACTGGTGTAAAGCACCTTTTGATCTTCCATACATCCACACATCTCGAAGGTCCTCTCGAGATCCTTAAATTTTTTTCATGTTTTCATGGCCCTTTGTTGTACCTGTAGGCCAAGAATCGCTCGTACAAATAGCCTCTCTGCTCAGCACACTAGTGATGAACTTGATGTTGTAGACATTCTTAAAAAAAGCTCCTACTACAGTTGCAACATCTCCATCGTGTGATTTATCGCCTGGGCCATGGTGTAAGTTTCATCGTTACGAGGTTAATCCTCCTCATATACGTCTTTAGGTCATTCATTTCAGGAAAGTCTTAGTCGCACCATGACATCCTTTCTGCCAAAGATCGAAATTCCATCACTTCTGCTCGGGGGATTGGGTTTCCTTATTTCAGTGGTGACTCCAAGTGTCCAAGTGCGTGAGAGTATGAATGTAACTCGTAGGGTTAGGGTGTTGTCTTCTCCTTGGAGGTTAGAATAGAGAGAGAGAGAGAGAGAGAGAGAGAGAGAGAGAGAGTTCCTGGTTTTCAAAGATTGTATGAAGTGATGCCTTTATACGAAGGGGATTGGCCTCATGGGTCTAACGGTTCCTAACACAGAGTGGCTGAGACAGAGTGGACCTATTCTGCGCGTCTCAGAAGTTCAGCCAAGGAGATGGGAAGCTCGACCTGCAGCTTGTTAATGTCGCCCACTTGGCTGAATGCTGTCGAGGGCATAGTATCAAGTCCATGACTCATGACTTACGCATGTTCGTAGTAAAACGCCATCGTTTAAGTCTGGGATTTTCATGAGAGCACCCACTTGTTCTCTTGGAACTCTGAATTTCTTCCATTCGCGTCCTACTCAATTCATAACTTCGCATTATAGCTTGGATGTGGGGCGAGGAACATATCCCGAGTACTAAAGTACTCGGATCTGTATTACCTTGCTCTTTGAACATGTTTTATTCTCCAACTCACTTACCTTGGCCTTGCTCGCTTTCTAACTTGCCTAATTTTCATTGCCCACCTAACCATTGTTCAACTAGTGTTAAATCATCATACCATTGCCCAAAAGTGACGCTTAATTCTCTCTCCCGCTTTTCCTTTACCTAAGCCTTTGCTCGCCTAGGGCCGTGCATGCTCACACTGGCTTGTTTGTGACTTTTGCTCACCTTGACTGTCCAACAAGGCCTTCCCTTGCGCCTAAGATTACAAATCTTTGCTCAGTCACATTTTACCTTTATGTGGAGAGTTCCTACCTAATTTGAATGGTGTGGTTCTCATAATGCCGATCCAATTTTCTGTTCTTATTTCCTTGTAAATATTACCTTAAAAGACACTCGAACTGCCTTCTCTAAATGTACATTTACTAAATTCTTAACCCCTTAGTAGTGGAAAGTTCTCTTAACATCTTCAGAAAGCACTCCATGCCTTTTGACCCCCAATTTTAGAATGAGTTTTGCTATGTACAAGCAAGTTTGTGTATCAATCTGCGTACTAGTTCTGTTGCCTTCATATTCTAAATTCAAATTAGCATTGTTTTCAATAAAGTTTACTTTTTGACCAATCACATTGAATGAATGCATGTATTAATGCGCAGAATCGTTTACAACTATATTTTTCCTTTTAGAATTACTATGACTTTGTCGAAGTGCATGAAAATACATTTTTATTCTAAAATTACAAATTTAATCACAATAGGTCATCCAAAATTGGGAGGTTTGGATTCAAAATTTATCACAATTCATCTCATCTAATCATTATAACTTTTACATACTTTCATACAAAATACAATAAATAATTCATATTTTTCAAATTGTAAAATAAAAATTATATTAAAAAATTATATTCTAACAATATTTCATTCAACTTTCATCTATTTGTTCACCATCATAACCCCTTCAGAAGACATTCTAACATTTGTGTTCAAGATTTGGGCGATATCGCCCTTGTAGATGAAACTAGAAGAAAATGGTCAAGAAAGGAAAATAATAAACTTACATCTCGTTTATAACAAATTTATGTTATTTCAAATAGAAGGTGCAAAGTTATGCAAAATGGAGACTATTTCTAATCAAATAGCATAATTATATTGGTTGGTTTTAATGTAAGTTGTAAAATAGTTTTAAAATACTTATAGTTGTATCATTATCCAAAAGAGCAATGCTATTCTGTCGCCTGAGTAGCATCACTCATTTTGACCAGTAGTTCAAAATTCTGTTTTTATTTCTTTAAAATTTTCTTATTCATATTTTTTATCATTATAAAATATTTTTAAAAAGTATAAAAAAAATCAATAAACGAATAGTTACTTCCTTAAATATTAAGTAAATAATTAAAATATATAAAGTGTCAAAATGAGGAGACAAATAGAGTGGATAAAATAGCATTTTTCTTATCCAAACTAATTGGACGTGACTGCGGTTTTTATTAAGAGAAATTCTTGATCTACATAGAATTTTATACAATAAAGTTTAAATACCAACGTGGTTTACTAAAATAGATTTGACATACTACATTAAATCACGCTAATGTATAAATTTCTTTATGTAAAATTTGCGTGTAGACCTAACAATTCTCTTTTATTCCGTTAGAAAGTAAGCGGTTGATGCTTTGTCAAAGGTTTCAAATTAGTGCTGAAAGAAATTATATTCCTTCCTATAAGAATCTAAATTGGGCCCACTTATATGCAGAAACGCATAAAAACTGATCCTACCATATCTTCAGGCATCAAATGATAACTGGTCTGGCTTGCCTCTGGTTTTACTTTTAACAGAATATCTCATTTTTAAAATAAATAGCTAGTGATTAACAAATTTTTGTCTTTTGTTTCAAATAAATAAAAGGTTGCTCAAAATTGAAATACATTCAAAAAATACAGTGATAATTTTATTTTGTTGTTGAGAAACTGTAGATTCATAATTCTCATTACAATGTTCATAAGAAAGTTGAAATGAAATATCGACATAAACAAAAAAATAAATAAAAAATGGTAGCACGTTTATTGAATATTAATTTTTCAAGCTTGTAATAATTATTACGTGGACAGGTTCCAAAAGAGAGTCTAGTAAACATAGGAACATTATTTTTTTTTTTTTAAACAAAACAGATTTTTTGGAAAAACGTTATTTCCATATATAAGAAAAAAATTTACACAACCTCCTATTATTCACACAACCTTCACACTACACTTTTTTTTTAATTTTTATTATTTTTTCTTTCATCAAATATTTAATATCTGAATAATGAATAGAAGAATTGAATTAGTTTAAAAAGAATAAACTAAAAAAAAAATTAAATATTAAAAATTTTAAAAAAATGTAGTGTATAAAGATTGGAGAGATTGTGTAGCATTGCTCATATATTTTTCTCTTTGATTGTTACAGCTCCATAATTACATTATTTTTTTATTTTTTTTTTATTTTTTTTCAATTCTTGAAGATTTTCATTTTTCATTTTTGGATAATGAATCATATTGTGAAGGAAAATTTATTCTTCTTGTGTTTTATTTTTAATTTCCTTCTCGGTAAGGCCCACAGATTCAACTTCTTTGATGATAGGAGAAATTGCAACAAGGTATTAGTGGTTACAATGCATGATATCTATATTTTAGTGGCTATAATTGAAGAAGAAAAGATGGAAGTTTTATGTGGGTCACAACCCAGATGAAGTTGTAACCAGCATGGAGCGGAGGGAGATTTACGATTCTGTTAATTGATAGCTCAGGCTAACCTGCAAATCTAAAATGAAGCTAGGTAACAAAACTACAACACAAAGACAAAGCAACAAGAGCACCAGCGAAAAGAACATTTTCTGAAATATAACCTACCATTGCAGAATGACTGACTTAATACATAATCATAATTATCTCTATCTATCATTCTTAACCATTCGAATAGTAAAATGTTTTGGCATTTCTGCAATCTCTAAGTATGCCAAGTAAAAGCATCCCCACCCGCAACAAGATCAGTACCGGGTTCAGCAGAACTTCAAAGCAGCTTTCAGCTCCTTTTCATCAGCGCAATTATATCCCAATAAATAAGCTCGTGCTGCCACACATAATGAGATGATAAAAAAAGAGGTTCATAAGGTCATGAACATGTTAAGAGGAGAGAAAAAAAGGTAAGGTACTGCCGGTTACCAAAACGTCCGGAGCCCATGAACGGTTCTGCTTCATCTGTCACACCACCTTGTTGCTGTTCCTATATAAATATATTTTTTTTTCAGGGGTGGGGGAAGGGGGACAAAATTACAATCAGATGAGCAAAATATGTCTGCTAACAAAACGGGCAGATCAGTGTATTCGTTGATGATGGAGGAAGTGGAAAGATAATCTTGTCTGGCACAAAATGGAACAGGTCATAGCTCATAGAATCTACTTAATCATTGGTAAAGTAAAAAAAATCAGTTTCAGACACTTTTGACAAAAAAAACAGCTCTTTTTTTTTCTTCCTCCTGGACTAGTATGAGCACAAATTAACTTGGTTAGGCAATAAGGAAACAGTAAAACATATTCATATTATACCACATGGTCCAAAAACAGGGTCAGATTGTAAAATAAATTTCCAAATACATCTACCAAAATTTGTGCTTTAGTTCATTAGTGAGCTAAGATTTTTAACTCTTGGTCAAATTGACTGAAATAGTTATGCAGTTCAAAATATGGAACTGTTGGGCATTAGGATACAATTCATTTGCATAAAATTTTTTGAAAGGGTGTGAACTTTTTTGGTTGTGATTTATGTTGTACATTTCTGTTTGTGATGCTATATCATTCATGGCAGTTTGTTTCTGGGTTTTGTTAAATCCTAACCTGTTTTGTTAAAAGGGATATCTTTTAACCCTTTTCTTTTCACAATCTGACAAAAAAATCATATTGTTTTTCTTTTTGTGCTGATTTGTGAAAGAAAATAATAGTAGTGAACAATAATTTTCTTAGAATACACTTGTATCAATGCTGGACATTCACATTTTTCTTAAGGGGTGTCTCGAATACAATAATAGTAGTGAAAATATAGCATGATAACTGTCCATATGTCATTACACTGGTATGTGATTCATGTCATTTTGCCCAGAGTGCCAAAAATTGCTTGTGATTCATATTTGTTTTTTTTAACAGTTGGATTGAGAATTTAGACAAGGTTTACATATATGTGTGTTTTAAGATTTATATTAACAGTTGTTTGGGGAGTGAGATCAGATGAAAATTTGTGAATAATAGTAAGATAGTTTGTTAATAGTATTGAAGTAGTTTAGATCGAGTATTTTTTGGGCTTTGGGAAAGGTGAGAGAAAAAGTTGAATAAAAAATATTATAAAGTTAAAATATTGTAATAATATAGTTTTATAATATTACTTTTGTTTGGGGATTTGAAAAAGTTAGAATTGTTTTTTACTTTTTATTTGAAAGTTTGAAAAAGTTGTAATGATTAGTTTGAAGATTTTATATTTAAATTAAGTTTGGGAATAGGATGGGATGAGATGAAATGAGATCATATGAGAATTTTGTGTCTCATCTATAAGACCCCAAACAAGCCCTAAAAAGTATTATTGAGTTTCTCATCTATGTATGTTTTTAAGACTTGTATTGAGGTTATTTTGGAATATAATTTCTATATATATATAATTTATCAATTTAATGTCTACCCCAAAACGGTATACCGAAACGTACTGGTACCGAAATATTCCGTTCTAGTGCCTCAACCAGAATGGTCACTGGAACGGATTTCAAAACTTTGCTTGAAAGACATATTTGACTGAAATACAGAAGCATAGTTCAGTCACACATGGTGAATCCTAACCTGTTCTGATATTATCTGAAAATTCTGACAGAGATAGCAGTGACCTTATGGCTAAAAGTTTCATGGCTAATCACAAAAACAAAACACAAAAGGTAAAGGAAACTTAAACTTACTGCATCTTGCTCCATTTCCGCTGTCGAAATTAACCTATCAAAACAATGTCCAGATATTGTACACACCAAAAGCTCATTGTTGGGATCCATAACAACTTCTCTGCATGTATCATCACAAACTGGAAAAAGAAACATAAACGGTTAATCAATAAGCTCCAAAGTCCCGGCATTAAATAATTACCGTATATGTGTATGTATTAACACATAAAAGGGGTGTCATTCCAAGAAGTGTTCTCTACCGTGAACGTGCCCAGTCTTCTCACAAACAAATACGTCTCCGATATGGTAGTAAGAACATGTTTCTCCTGAACAAGCATGGTCAGTGACCACCTTATCAGTCAGGCCTCTACTGCTTTTCCACATAGACACTTGATCAGCAACTGTCTTGTCAAGAATTATCAGGTCATCATTCACCTTCACATGCAAAACAGACATAACGAGGCAGCATGAAACAGTATTTTACAAACCTATTCAAGTAAATAAACATAGAAGCAAGAGCTGGTTTTTCAACATGGATGTTTTACTTAAATAAGAGCCTTCAGTTATCCACTAAAAATACTGAGTGATGAATACAGAACAATAGGCAAAAGTTCCACTAACAGCATTACAAAAAGATTGTTAGAAATATAAAGCTTAATAATACAGTGAAGGAAAGATAAGAAGCAGGAAAATGCATCTGCAAGATATAAAGAAGTTCTCCAAGAGATTCCTTGGTTTCAATCACCCTAGGAATGTACTCCAAATATAGTCCCAGGCAGGATATGTCTTAGGAAATTTTCTTACCTGTGAAGGAAGAGGCACTTGGCTTCTCTTAGCCGCTTGCATTTGAATGTAGTACTCTTTAAACTCGGACTGGCAATTTCTAACAAGTTCAGTCATGTCCTCTTCATCACGCTGAAGAAAGAAAAAGATAAAGTATTGGTTAATGATAGCTTCAACTGTAAGTGTCCAAAGATAACGGAAATGACAAAAACCATTCTAAACCTTCCTTATACCCACACCCAAAAATCAAAAGAAAAGTAAAAATAATTATTCATTAGAACTTTACAAAATTAAGGGTACCTGGATATAAAGCGTTTTCCAAGGACATTCACGTAACTTTTTTGTCGGGGGCAAAAAACCCCATCTCATACAGTATCTGCATATATGTTAGATGAATTAGCTTTCATACACATTCCAAGTAATTTCGAACTTGTTTACAAAAAGAAACTTTGGGAGTGCAAAGATGGGGAAAAAACACTAGTTGAAATCAATCTGCTAACATGATAAGCAGGAAAAAAAAAGGTGGATCAAAATGGGATAACAGGATGTAATTATGAAAAATAATAATAATACTGACAAGCGACGCCATAGAAACTCATCAGATGCCGCATAGCTTAGGAATCTACAGACGAGCGAGCACGAAAATAGATCCTGCAGGACATCAGAGACCACCAAAACCCATTACATTGTAACATGCAATTAGTCAAAACAAGAATATACAAAAATGTAGAATTGGTGAAAGAAGGGAAGGGGCACCTCGGAAGAGAGGAATTTGAGGATGTGAGGAAAGAGTTCAGAAGGGATTTTGCTGAAAAACCCCGTCTCAATCCTCTTTGGCACGCTACTGTTGTTGTTTGATGAAGACCCTTCGGCCTTCTCATTTTGATTCACACGCACTCTCTTTGCTTCGGGCTCTTCCTCTGTTATCGCATCTTCCTGCATTCACCCGACCAAACGAAACCCAATAAATATTTAAACATAAAAATTAAAATTAATTTTCCCTTCTTATGATTAAAGAAAAAAACCAAGATGAAAAGGAACGAAATTTTCTAAGGAAAAAAGCCAAAATGAAGACCCAATTCAATAATATTCATACAGAAAGAATTTCAGAAGGAACTTAATTTGAAAAATAGAAAACGGAGAACTCAATTAATTACAGATTAAAAATAAAAAATAAACATCGGGAACCTGGTCGGAGACCTCGGAGAGGACCTCCGATTCGAGGAAATGAGCCAGACTCTCTTCTTCCTCGTCCAACACCGTCATGCTAGCCGGTAAATTCGAGATCAGATCGGATGGCTACCTCAAGCGGTTCAAGGGTATCGGACGCTTTTGAGTGTGCCGGCCGGAGATCTTCGCCGGCGGTGGCTTTAGACTTATGACAGAAGGTAATGTAACCAAAACAGACGAGAAGAGGATAAGCAGAGGAGACAGAGACGCATCAGGCGGTGGTCTGGTCGCGTCAGAATTTCAGTGGTGGGCCTAGTTGGATTCCCAAGCCCAAATTTTATGGGCTCAAAAGACTTGCGGAATAATTTCTCAAGCCCAATTTTATCACCAACCAATCTTTTTGAGTTTAGAAATACTGTTATTCTTAACATATATTTTAAATACAATCTATTTGAGTGATAAAATTAAATTAACATATACTTTTCATTATGCTCACTAGCAGCCAATATTCTGAAATCCAGGTGGAAGTGGCACCAAAAGACATGCAAGTGATTCTCACACGCCACCTAGATCACACTTGTGCAAGCTATCCCGACCTCACGTGCGAGCATGTTGCTAGTGTCCTTTTATTTTTAGCATTTCCTGGTTTTACACAATCAACGAACATGGACACAATCTAACTTATTTGATTGTTTGCTCTTTCTTATGCTTTATGTATGTACTACATCAATTATACTGAGATTTTTGTTGAGGTCACCTACCCCTTCTTCTTGTATTTTTAATTTTAATTTAATGCAATATTTTTATTAAAAAATATAATCGCACTTTGAAGTTTGAACAACGAGATATACATAAAAATTTGAGTAGTGATATACACACAACACAATTTACAACATATTGCACAACAATGTTATAAAAGGAGGGCATTTTTGTAAAATGCTATTACTTTTATATGATGTTTTACAAAAATGCCCCTTATTTTAACACATTGTTGTATAAAGTGTTGTAAATTATGTTGTGGGTAAATCATTTTCCTAAAAATTTAACATTGACAGTTGGTAGTCAATTCCACAATTTGTTGGTCTTGACTGTTGTAGTTCATTTTTCTTTTTTCTTTTTCTTTAAATTTATCCTATCCAATACCTGTAATAGATTCATTATTTTCAAAAGATCCATTTTCTCTTCTATCACAAAAAACCCAATTACATTCATGAGTCCGACCCCCGCTTGGGGCGGACGGGGGCTCCTGTCCATCATGTTATGAGGGAAGCGGGGCAGGGGCCCAGGCTTGCCTAGGATATCCCTTACCTAGCCCGTATATATTTATATACACACTCACATATACAATACATATACATATGTGTGTGTTTATAATGAAACAACATCGTCCTTCCTTCTCCTCTCCTCTTCTCCACTCTTCTCTTCCCTTCCCCTCTCTTCTTTTCTCCCCCGTTCGTCAAGCTTTCATGCCTTAGTGCCAGTGACCAAAACCCACCATCCTCGACTTCTCTCTCATTTTTTTCTTCTCTCTCTTCCCTTCTTCTTCTCTTCCTCCTCTAAGTTGATAGATAACTTCTCTTCATTGTCGTGGGTACCAACTGGGAGCTGTGGCTGTGAGTGACACCATGACAATGTTATAGGTCTTTCAATTTAACAACCCACGGCCACGACCATGGGTCATACAAATCTGTACATAGATCTGGCCCACCATCCTCAACTTCTTTCTTTTTTCTTTTTTCTCACTATTCCCTTCTTTTTCTCCTCCTCCTCTAAGCCGTCAAATAACTTCTCTTTGTTGTCGTGGGTAACAGCTGGTGGTTATGACTATGGGTGACACTATGACGCTCTTTGAGTTTAATGACCCACAATCGTGACCATGGGTCATATAAATCTACCCACATATCTTTGAGAATCTATGCGCAAACCTGTATGACTGATGATTGTGGTCAGGGCTTGTGGGTCTATGCATTGATGATTTTGTTTATTTGTTGTAACTTGTTTTTTTTTTTTTTGCTATTGCTGGATTTGTAAGATACTAAGATCTATAACTTTGCTTTGTGTCATTTTCTTGGAATTCTTTTTTTTTTTTTATGAAAAACGTAGTGTTGTACACTAGACGTACTGAGACTAATCCACCTCCTAGCATCTGGATGAGGTCACCCACCCACCGGGGAAGGCGGGGAGGCCAAGGCCCGGGAGGCCACGTTCGGGGGTGCCGGTAGCACTAGGGTTTCAACCACATGATCGCTTTTCCTATTTTGCCATTCTCTCTGTCTGTTGGATTATTTTCATGCAAACCGTTATGGTCATTTCATAGCTGCTCCTTACACAAGGGGGCCATCTCTCATTTTGTGTCTCAGGAAATCGTCTTAGGGATTAAGACAGTGGTAAGGACCATTGGTCACTGCTACTAGCCAATCCCTTTTCTTATGCTGAAAATGGCATAATGACCGACAAATCAACTGGGAAATATATTCATCGAGTGAAGGGTTTTTTTTCTCTGTTAGATCTATTCTCGACGCATTGCTGTCCTCAAGAGGTAAATGAAAAGAAACCCACAGAACTCTTGCTCTGCCTACAAATTTGGTTGTTGGCTACCTATGTCTAATATCCCCATCTATGTGTTGTTGGCTATCCCCGTAAGGCACTATGAATACATATTCATGTAAAAAAGGACTTTCATAAACTAACTATTGAATGAAAATCCATTGGAAGATTGAGCATTATGGAAATGAAAAGCACTCGCCTCCCAAGCAAGCACCACAAAGAGCAAAAGCACAGATACATATGCATGTCACAAAAGACTTTCCTAAACTAACTATTAAAGGAAAATTCACAACAAAGCACGAAGTATCATTTGAAGATTGAGCATCATGGAGATCAAAAGTACTCGCCACCCAAGTGAGCACTAAGGAAAGCAAAAGTGTTTGCTCCAAGAAAACCAACAGTGCTCACCCCTAAGCAAGCACCTCAGAGACCACCACGAACACAAATGCATGTAACAAAGGACTTTCCTAAACTAAATATTGATGAAAAATCAACAATAGAACACAAGTTATCATTAGAAGACTAAGCATTGTGGAGAGATAAACTGCTCGCCACCTAGGTGAGCACTACGAGAGAAAAGTGCTCTCCTAGTGGTAAGCACACCAACTATTTCACTTCATACTCCTGATATTCCATAGTGGCCCACACCATTCTTTTTTTTTTTCTAGAAGTTGGGCTCTTCAATTTTCTGCAAGTGCTATTTGTGTCCTCATATTCCCTAATATTGGCATTTGGAACTTTATAGGGGTGGGCAGCGGGGCCTCACACCCCACTGCCCTTCCTCTGTATGGGCTGGGCAGACACCTGTCCACTAGATGCGGGTGGTGGGGCCACCTGTTTTGCATCTAGCACCCAAGGGGAGGGGGAGGGGTCGACTCGATCTAATCCCGGCCCACATTTCCCCCGCCTTGCCCCCCGCTTATATATATATTTATACAATTGTATATATTACAATTTGTTAGAGTCTTGTATTGTCTTAGTCTTCTATGTAAAAGTTGGCATAAGAGGCCAAGACAATACAATCTTGTGAATACAAATCTAATAAATTTAGTTTTTAAATTATGGTTATATTTACAAAGTTTAATTTATAGTTTAAATTATATAATATTTTGGGTAAAAAAAATATTTTTAGACCCAAAAATAATTTTTAGACCTAATGGACCATTAGTACCATTGAAGTGGGCTGGGGGCGGGGCGGATGAGATGTTCTCTCCCGCCTCCTTGGGATAGGGTGCGGGGGTGGAAATACTACCCCTCACATATGTAGGGGAGGGGTGCAAGGAAGGGTTGACCCCTCCCCTGCATATGCGGGTATCACTCCTAGAACTTCATCTTTTTGAGCTATCTAATTTCAACTAAAGTAATGTCAACTATTGGATTGAATATTCTTTACTTTGGTTATATATCAAATATGATTATGCTTTTTTTTGAGTCTAGCTTTTATTTTAATAAGAATCTTTCTCAATTGTAGCTTCATGCGTAGTCATACTTTAAATATTTTTGCCTTCTATACAAAATCACAAATGTAGAATAAAGTGAATCTAGTAGTGTTTGCCCCTAGGCGAGCACCTCGGTGATCATCGTGGAAAAATAATTTGCTTGCTCCCAATGAGCATCATGGGACCAAAAGTGCTCACCACCTTGGCAAGCAACGTGAAGGAACATGAAGCTCAGCACATCGGCGAGCATAATAGAAGGGCATGGTGCTTGCCCCTAGCAAGAATCACAAAGAACAAAAGTACTCACACCCAAATGAGCACCACGGAGAGCAACGATGATCGCCCCAGGTGAGCAGCCTTAAGAGCACCACAGATACAGATACATGTAACAAGGGGCTTTCCTAGCTAACTCTAGAAGGAAAGTCTACAACAGAACATCGTGGGAGCAAAAGTGCTCGCCTAGGGGTGACCACACCACCTGTTTCACCTCACGTCCTGGTTATTTCATATAGTCTTTTGATACTTTTCAATAGACCCACTCTTTTTTGGAAGTTAGCACTGCAATTCTCTACAAGCTCGTTTGTATCCTCATATTCTTTGATATTGGCATTTGGGACTTCATTTTCAAGCATTGTCAACTATTGGATTGCATATTCTTTATTTCGGTTCTTATTTGGCCATTTTTACTTGATTGGGTATAATATGTAATATCATATAATATCTAATATCTAATGTGATTATGCTTGTTTTGAATCTAGTTTTTTTTTTTTTTTTTTCTAATAAGAAATCTTTATTGATTGTAGCTTCTTTCATAGTCAAAATTTAAATATTCTTGCCTTTTATACAAAATAAAAAATGTAGAATGAAGTGAATATAAAAGTGTTTACTCCCAAGTGAGCACCTTGACCTTCATCGTGGAAAAGCAAAGTGCTCGCCCCCAGCAAGCGCTGCAGGAGCAAAAGTGCTCGTCACCTTGGTAAGCAACGTGAAGGAGCAAAAGTACCTACCTGGGTAAGCACTGCGGAGAGTAAAAGTGCTCACCCCTAGGTGAGCACCCTGGAGGAGTGACACATGGCACTATCAGGAGTCAGCACAATCAAAATGAGACCACTATTGCTCATCTGGGAACGAGTATTTTTATTCTCCATTGTGCTTGCATGGGGGTGAGTGCTTTTGCTCTCTGTGATTCTAGCCTGAGGGAGAGCACTTTGCCTCCCACGGTACTCGCTCTAAGGCTAGTACTTTTGCTTTCCATAGTGCTTGCTTGGGTGGTGAGCATGTTTGCCCTCTATAGTGCTTGCATGGGGTGCGAGCACTTTGCCTTCTTTAGTGCTCATCTGGATTGTGAGCACTTTTGTTAATCATGGTGCTCACCTCGGAGGTAAGCACTTCCGCTCTTTTTAGTACTCATCTGGGATGCGAGCACTTTGTCTACCTTGGTATTTGTCTTGGGGGTGAGCATTTTTCCTTTCATGTTGCACATTCACTTCCCAGACAAGCACTTTTGCTTTTGAAAACTTATTTGAACGAAAAATAATAATAATAATTGATCATTACAAGGGTCAAACTTTTGAAATTTATTAATGGTCCCCCCTAAGACAGCTTCCGAAAACTAATTCAAATTAATATTAGTATTTGACTACTTAATATCTTAAATTATTAAACTTTTTTTTATTAATAAGTAATTTTATTTTATGAAAATATTAATTTTCTTATATATTTTTTATTTTGATATTGGTAATAAAGCATTTTATCAAGAACCCAATGATTTATATAATTATCCTTGTAGTATATATGATATTGTATTAATTGAGTTAAAAATAAATATAAGAGTCAACTCAATCCATTTATATAAAACGGTTTAAATATATGGTGTCTAGATTAGTCTAATAAGAATTAATTATTAAACGGGTTATATGGGTCATGTCATGTCGTGATAGGGTTTAAGGCCTGACCTTTTTAATTAAATAGGTCATATTCAAGTTGACTTATATAGTCTAATACTCATATTTGACACAACACGAAAATAACTGCTAGCATCATTTGCCACCCTTATTCTAAGCACACAGAGGGCTCAATGATTATTGGAGTCAATGAACTCCGAAGGGACCGGAAGAGGACTTTCAAAATTTGAATCCAAGACTTTTGCAAACAACGGATGATTCTTAATTTTAATGCAACCTCCAGACATTCAGACAAGTAGTTTTAAAGTTGTGATCAATGGTGTACTGCTACTTATTATTCTTTTAACCATCATCTTTCTATTATGTTATGATATGGTATTAAATTATTAAAAAATTAATTATAGTATTTCACTTAATAATGTTAGATACAATTATGGATTGTACAAGAACCGCACTCTTTTAAAAAAAATATATATATAGTCCACCATTAGAATTAATTTTTTTATGTGTCTCATATTTACTCACTTTTTTCGAAAAAGAATATCGGCACTTGTGCACTCTATAACTACAAATATCATTTCTCTATTTCAATTGCCTACCAATCATTTAATTCCATATCTTGGAATGTCAAGAGAATGATAATTAAAAGATGATGGATAACATTTTTCTTATGCTTGACAGAAATTTCAGATAATGTTTTTAACTTTGAGAATGTATATACCATACCTTGATTCCACTTCCATCCTAACATTATTTATTTAACTTTGAGTTAGTTATATTTTAGAAAAAAGAGCTGATCTGCTGTCAGACAAACATCCCTGGTTTTTTTTTTTTTTTAATATGTCGGAACAGACAAACAAAACAGGCAAAAGGAACGTCCAAGGTTGGCATTTGCTTCTTATCAATTATCCTGGATGGTGTGATAATCCAATCAAAGACAGAACAATATCAACCAGAAGGCAGTACTGAAGAACTCAAATAATTCTAATAATTCATAGAACTTTCATGGATAACCCAACCAAAATGTGTTTTCACCTTAGCCAATTTGCAATGCCAAAATACCACCAAGTGAATACAAGATTTTTTTAAACAACTTTTTTTACATAGAGACCTATCACACATTTTCCCCAGTGGTAAGTCGAACTGGATTTCTAGACCATGCCCTAAATCAAGGATGACAGGTCCAAACATAAAACCCAATAGGTTAGCAAAATAAAAGGGAAAAAACTGGGAAAGGGTCCTTCAGCTGTGGTAGAAAAGGATCAGAGAGCATCACAAGCAGCAAAGGTCCATTAATAGCCTAAGCATCAACCAGACTTCACAAAATGTACGGAGAGCAGCTTGACTATTTCTTGGAATCCAACTGCGTCTTTCCCTTCAAAAATGGACTTTAGCTTCTCATCACAGAAAATCTCCTTCTTATTTGCAGGGTTCTGCAAAATGTCATAGCTTGTCATGCGCCAGAAAATAAATATAGGACAAGAATAAACACTAGGGGATATGTAACAACCCGATCCTAAGTTTGGACTATAAGATAAGTTTTATTATTATTATTATTATTATTATTATTAGATTTCATAGGATTATTAAATTAGAGTTCTATCAAGATTAAGATTTCCTAATCTTAATCACGGTTCTACTCCCATGCTCACGCACGTCCCTCTCCGTTAATCACTCATGCACGTTACTACGTTTATTATTACACTTCATGCACAGCCCGCACCTACTGCCTTCCATTTGTTTTCTCTAGGGTTTCCTCATGCCTATATTTATACACACACGGTTAGATCTCATATAGGAAGAAAACTCACGCCGCAAACCTTCCCAGTCCACACTCAGCCTCTCTCCACTTTCACTCAGTCGTCCCCTCCACGAAAGGCCGAGAGCCACTTCACTCATCGACATCACCGCTGCCCAACACCACCGAAGTCTCCTCACCAGCACCAGCCATCGCGCACGGCCAGTGCGCCCCAACCATCACGCACGGCCAGTGCACCCCAACGCCTCTCATCTGCTTTAACCCACGGCAACGGAGCAATGTCACCATCCACCCTCCACTAGCACCTTCACGGCCAACGCGAAACCGCAGCAGCCAACCACCAGGAATCACCAAATCAGCCCAAGGGATATTGACGTAGCCTCTGTTTTATACCACAAAAACAGAGCATTTCCATGCAACGGGAAGCGGCCAACCGTGAGCTTTGTTCTCCAGCAGCCACCTTAAGGACATCGGAACACCTCTCGGGTATCACAGAAACCGCCGGCGAAGACTTTCCATCACCCCAGGTTCGCCGCACGCCACCTCAGCCTCGACTGCCTTGGTGACCTCCTCTCCCTCTGCTATTCACGGCTAGGCAGTTGTCTCTCTCTCTCTCTATCACGGCGTCGCACCACCCTGCCAGAGACCCAGTTGCGTCGCCGACCACTTCCAGCTGCCCAGAATCGCCGAACCGAGCCGCCGTCCAGCCCATCCCCGTCGTGCATCTCCCTCTCGGTGAGCCCTCTGTTTTCTCTCGCATGGCCTTCCTTCTCCAGCACAGATCATGCCTTCTATTTGTTTTACTCTACTAGTATATGCAAGATGACAATTCTTCACGTGAATTATTCTCCTTAAGTATATTGTATCAGACTTTCCAAAAAATGCCCCTTCACTAAATATCACAATTATTTTTATACCCTCTCTTTTAATCTAGTATCTTGGAGAATTATTTTAAATTATATTTATAAATTTACACTTATGTATATGTTAATTATGGAGATTATTACGTTATTTTATTTGAAATTGGGTTGGGCTTAATATTTTAAAGGTGAGTTTTTACTTTAATAAATATATTAATCATAAGTTTTTGTTATAAGAAAGTGTTTAGAGGATTTGAAATATATTTTAAAGTATATCTTTGAGTCTAATATTTTAGTTGATTTTTCTTTTTATATATAGTAGGATTTTAATAAAACTATTGTGTTATTAAGCATTAAATTAAGATTGAATTATACTAATGGCCTGCAATAATTTTATGTTGAATACTATTAAGTTTATCCTTATGAGTCGGATGTTTCCTCCAGTTGTGTTTTTATTAAACTTAGATATATATTTAATAATATTGAAAGATTAGATATTATATTAGTATTTAAATTACAATGGTTAATCGTTTAAGTTAAATACTTTAAATCTATGTTATGAAGTGAACCTCTAATATTTTTATAATAGATTTTGATATTTTTATGCTATTGAAGTTGTAAATTTAAAACAAAGAAATATGTTAAGAGTATTTAAATAATATTGATAATTATTATATTTCTTAGAAGATTAAATAATTATGTTAAGAAAGTAAATCTATTTTAAGAATTTAGATTTTTATGACTTATTTATAATAGTCTAAGTATTCTACTAAATTATAATATGTTATTAGTGTTTTAAGAAATTTAAAACATCAAGATTATTGAATATAGTGTTAAACATACAATTTATTTGACTATCTTCTAGACTATGAATTTAATTAAGTAGGAAATTAGTACATGTTAATCTAGACAGATTTAGTGACATTTAAAATACTGTGTTTAGGTGACGAGCTACGAAGTGAGATTCAAGAAGAAGCGCAACAATGTAAGTAATTTGATCATAAATTAGAATCATCACAGTTAGCCTATATGTATGTATTATTCAAGCCAGTTTATTGTCAGCCATTATTTATCAACCGTTCATGTCATGTGCAAGCATGTCATCCAGCATAGCACACGATCAGTTCATTCCGCATCATGTTCAGATTTAGAAATTTTAATTATGTATGTATTATGTCATGCATCTCATGGTCATAAGACACGTAAGCTATCTTAAGTTCAAGTGCAAGATAAAATCAGTTCAGTAAATAAGATGGCCATTCAGATGCATGGTACCAATGCAGTTCAGTTCAGGGTGGTGTGCAAGCCACGAACTCAGTCGTGGTCCACCATAGTATGCTAGAATACTATCAGCGGCTCCCCTCGTGGCCACGGGACTTGGGGCCGGTGCACAACCTCGCACACAGGGTTAAGTGTGTTGGCCAGTCAGTTCAGTCAGTTAAGTCAGATTAGTCAGTTAATTCAGATAAATCAGTCATGCATAGCATAAACATCAGTATGAACAGTCATGAATTTTAAGCTCTCAGCATGGGAAACTTTTATGAAAATCTTATGTTTAGTATGTTAACGTTGTGATGGATTTCTTACTGAGTATTCGACTCATTTTAGTTTGTTTTCATGTTTTTAACCACCCAGGTGAGGATGATGATTACGAGCAGGCAAGCCAGGATTAGAAGGAGCAGTTATTTTAGTTCAGACCTTCTAGAAATAAATTTATTTTAGTGCTTTCACGACATGACTTTTATTCAGTTTATTCATTTAAGTTTTTGAAGGCATTGTTATCAGACAAAGTTTTATGAAATAAATCCTAAATTGTTTTTATTTAATATGAGATCTCTTGCCGGGTTTTTTTTTATTTTTTTATGAAAAACACGTGACACTCCTAACCTACGGGAAGGGGGTGTTACAAACGCTCCTAGCCTACGGGAAGGGGGTGTTACAGGATACTTGGGGAATGAGATGAAATAAGAATTTTTTTAATAATAGTAAGATGGTTTGTGAGTAGTAGTGAAATAGTTTGAGTTTAAGTATTTTTTTGAATTTTGGGAAATGAGAGAGAAAACATTGAATAAAAAATATTAGAAAGTTAAAATATTGTTAGAACATTATTTTTTAATATTTTTGTTTTGAGATTGAAAAAGTTCAATTGTTTTCGTTTGAAAGTTTGAGAAAATTGTAAATGATTAGTTTGAAAGTGTTTGTGTTTGAGTGATGTTTAGGAAGGAAATGAGATGAAATTATTTCCAAACATCCCCTAAGAAAAGAGAAATGTAATAGGCATGCAACACTTCAAACATTTCAGTGACCACAACAGATTATTAAAAAAGAGTTCATTACTACCTCACCTGCCCCCGCTCAAAAAAATTGCAGATAAATAGAGGCCTTCTTTTTTAACCACGGGAGTGAGGGAGAAATACTTCCAACAAGGAGGAAGGTTGTGAAATCATCATAAGGTTTCCTACCCACTTATAGAACATATGAAGTGAACCAATTAACACCAACAGTTTCCCTGTGTTGGCTGGGCTCATGTATCTGATCAAATTATGTTCCAACTATTTGCACATTATCTTATTTTGAACTTTACATGATCAGTACGGTTCCTCAGATTCACAAGGCGGTTTCTTTCTTTCTTTTATTTTTGTTTTCTACCCTACCGTGTTCTTGAAGGGGGAGGAGGTGCCATTTGAAGAGTAGAGGGGAAAATCATGTGTGGGGCATTTGCTCATTTTGATTAAGAGAACGAGAGAACCCAGAAGGTTCCACCACCAGCCCCCTTCCTGTTCTATAATAGATTATGGTAATGTCTCCATATTGAGTTAAAATGTAATGTTTCAACTGTTCAAGCTCCCTAGAAAGATGAGATTACCCAGAATGTAACTTGTCTTTTTTCATTACCAACTAGAGGCAGATTGATTGCCTATGTTCAATGCCAAGCATTTTGTTGAGAATGACCAGGTTCAACTTAAACTATAGCACTATTCTGGAGCAAAACAATAAAGCAGAGATCAATCAATAAGTCCTTTAATTGATATTCCAGTCTCAAAAGTAATGTCAACAAAGATATTAGATATCATCGAAGCCATTCAACTCGCTGATCATCAAAACTTAGATGACACCCTTCCGAGCATGAGAGAAGGAAAAAAAAAAACACAAAAGCCTAACCCCGAGAGAGAGAGAGAGGGAGAACCTGGAGGTTTTGGAGCTTAATGTATTCCCAGATGTTTTTGACGGCGTGGGTGCGAGAGGACTCGGTGACACCGCCGAGGAATTTGCTGAGCTGGGGAGAGATCGGAACCACTTTCTGTATGCCCAGGTTCGAACGAGTCGCCGTCGTCGTTGACTTCTTCGCTTTCGCAGTTGAGGCAGCTACAGTCTTTGCAGGGGCCATAAGCGTCCTCGTTCCCTCGAAAACTGCCTGCCAACGCGATGCTGCGAATGATGCCATTAGAGCCTCACACTCACAGTCACTACACTGCTTCCTAAAACCCTGTGAGAGAGAGAGAGAGAGAGAG
>QEOT01002743.1:8360-102247 GCA_003123785.1 Pterocarya stenoptera | reverse complement strand
GGCAGCATAGTTAGCAGTGTAGTAGTTTATTCCGATGAAGTCGTAGGACCCTTTGACCAGCTCCGATTGCTTTACTGTGAATTTGGGTAATCGCTTTCCGACCAAAGTTCTCATGCTGTGTGGATAGTCACCATTTGTCACGGGGTCCATGAACCTGCAATTTGAATATAAATATATATGTATATATATATATATATTATTTCATGTGAATTGTAAATACGATGGTTGTTTGAGAGAGATGACCATTGATCACGCAGTTTACCCAACAAAAGAACAGAAAAGATAAAAAAGCAGTGATGTATGCAGAATTAATTATTAATATACCATCCGAACATGAAATCAAGAGCACGTGTAGCGGCGTCGATGTCTTGTTTGGAATTAGTGTATGGCACCATCCAATAGCACACATGGGTTATACCTATTACACCTTTTTGTACTGCCTGTACATGTCAACATGCATAAGACGTAAATAAACATACAAACAATAATTAATATATGCATATATCTGTGTGTGTATATATACATACATATATATATATATATATNCAATAATTAATATATGCATATATCTGTGTGTGTATATATACATACATATATATATATATATATGAGAAGGGAATGCGTGGGACCTGATATTTCTGCTTGAAAACTTTAACAGCAGTAGCATGAGCAAGAAGCAGGTGATGGGTGACTATATAGGGCTCAATGGCGGAATTTCCACCGGTGCAATTGGGACTATACCAGCTCGAACACCGGAAAGGTGCTAATATCCCTTGTGCATAACCTCCATTGCTGTATGTCCATGGCTCATTTAGTGTGATCCAGTGCTTTACTCTGTCTCCAAACTCTCTGAAGCAAAGGTCCGCGAAGTCCCGGAAATCTTCCCTGAATATATATAATTACACACACATACATATATATATATTAGACTTATTGCCAAGGGAAATGTTGATCTGGGTCCAAACTTGGAGACTTTCTTAGTTTTTACATGGATAATAATGTAACCCATCAAATGGGTCCTCGATCAACAATATATATGGTGATCAAGCAGTCACTTACACAACTTTGTCACTTAGAAAACCACCATACTCATCGTCTAAAGCCTGGGGAATATCCCAGTGGAAGATTGTCACGAAGGGCATGAGACCTGCAGCATTCAATTATTAATATCCTAAATCTCAAGATTAAATTATGATGATCATCAGCAGTAGTACTACTTGATCATAAATAGATATTCATGAGGAAATGTAATACAATTATTAATAGATTGAAACATGACCTTTGGACAGGAGCTCATTGATGAGGTTGTTGTAGTATTTGATTCCTTCCCTGTTCACGCCTTTGCTGATCTTTCCCGCTGAAATTAGGCCCCGTTTGATCAGATTGTTAGATTATATTTCTAAATTCCACTAAACTCTTTTTCCTGAATTCTTGTGTCAGAAAAAAGCTTTCAAGAGGGGGATGCAGCCAAATTGAGTCTAATTACTTGGTATCAATCGCGGCCATGAGATTGAGAACCTGTACGCATCTGCACCCATATCCTTCAGAATCGCCACATCTTGCTGCAGTATACAAAAAGGAAAATTAACACGTTATGGAAATCTTTTGACAAAGGAATTTTTCCCATTTCTAGAAAATCTCTTAATTCTCCATGCATCTTCCTTTATATTTTTTCAGAGGAGTCAAAGATCATTTTATACGTACCTTGTAGCGATGATATTGATCAACAGCTACATCTCCATTACTGCCATCCGCAATCAACTCTGCATATTTATCTTTATTAAACAATCTATTTATACTTGACTAAGTTCGAAGAGATCCAATCAAGTTAAGACCACGTACGTGTGAGCTAGAGTATTAATATTCCATCGATCCATTAGATGATCAATTCGTACGTTTATGTTCAAGCTAGCATGAAGTCAAAAGATCAGGAAGGCATTGATGAATGAAATGATCACTCGATGATCTTTGCATTCCATAATCTGTTTTTTCGTTTCTTCTTCTTCTTCTTATTGTTTTTTTTTTTTTTTTGTTACAGAAGTAATGTGAATAAAGGAAAAATTATATGAATATAACGTATACTTAATAAGGATAATATATAAATATAAATATATATATATTTATATAGAGGTAATCTAGCGGACTAATCGACAACGTCCATGCAGCTTGGCTCCTAATGGCACAAACTTTTGACTTCAACTCATCATCCGCTTGTCTTTGTGGAGATAAGGTTATTTTTTTATTTTTTTTATATCCAGTGGGAGAAATCTGCAGTACCGTGTTTTCAGTGCTCAGAGAGAGAAAGCTACAGAGACCTGGATATTTATGGCTGTAATAATCCCACATGCTTGGGCCTTTACCATCTTCTTTTGCTGCACCTTCATACTGAAATCCAAACACACATTAATTAATCAATGCATGTTATATATGCAATATATATTCTTGTCATCTTAGTGAAAATTAGAAAAAAAAAAAAGCCTCAAACATGAAGAAAACACCTGCATGCAGGGGCTTGTTACCTGATAAGCTGCTGATGCCGCCCCGAAAATGAAACCCTTGGGAAAACTGGTCCGGTTGAGGGAAGAAATGCCATAGCTGGGTGTGATTTTATTCTTAGCGCCATTGCTGTTAGCAAATGAGCCAACGAGAACTAGAAGGCCAAGGAGTACCAGATAGCCTTTCAATGCCATCGCCGTGAGGGGTTTTTTTTTTTGATGATCGAAGCTGCTGAAACTCACCTGCCATTTATAGAAAAATTAAATGGCACATACGTACACAAAGCTTATTACGTGTCTTTTATTTTATTTTATTTAACGAGCATTCTCACATTCAATATTTATAATTTTTTTTAATTGTTATATAGAAGTTTCAACCTCTACGTCAGTTTAAAATATGTAATTTTATTTATTTTTAAAAAATGAGAGTAAAAGAGTAAAACCACATGTTTTTAAGTGATGTGCAAGAGTATGAAGTTTATGTCTAATTTTTTTTTTTTTAATTTTATAAAATATGAGGATGTAGAGTGTGAAATAGTAAATATTAGTTGATGTGAAAAAATTTTCTTATTTAATTGAGCATTGCTATGCATTATCCTACACACCACACACCAATGTGTTTTTTATTTTTTTTCAATTTTTTTTCAATTTTTTATTTATTTTACTCTTCTTGAAACATTTATATTTTTTTATTCTTCATCCATATAATACACATTTAATAAGAGAAACAAATAAAAATAAATAAAAAAAATTATGGTGTGTAGTGTGTAGGATGATGTAAAGATTAATTCTATTTAATTAATGAATCATGTTAACTCCGAAAAAGAAACGACCGGTGGTAATTTATAATAACAATGAATCATTTTTCTTACATTATAATAACAATAATTTTACAATTTAATGTAATACAGATAAATCAATTTAATTTATAAACTTATTTTCATGATAAAGCATAAATTATATGATGCTAATTTACGAAATCACATTTTAATTACTAGTACGTACGGCCAACGAATGAGACAAAAGGGGCATTGGATTCCCATGCATAGGTCGATAAACGGCCTATAGATATTCGATAAACGTCCTTTCAAAATCATCTCCGACGTACGATTGCCTTAGAGAAAAAAAAGGGTAACACTAGGGCACCGCTCCCAGCTCCCGCCGGAGCCACCGCTAGTGATAGGTATTTTTTTTTTATATATATAAATATATTTTAAAAAATTATAATATTATTTAAAAATATATTTTTAATCATTAAATAAATAAATAAATAAGAAAAAAAAGGAGCAGAAGCCACCAGCAATAGCTCCTAGCGAGATATCTATTATTTTCTATTAAAAAAAAAAAAAAAAGACTCCAGAAGGGCACAGCCAGCCAGCTAGCTAGCTAGGATTGTCCTCAAATTAATTACATGCTAAAGAAACAAATAAAAAAAAAAGTAATAATTAATAATTCAAGTTGAGGTACATTTTATTTTTCAAGATATTCATACAGTTTGCGACCATATATATGATTAATTTCCTTGGATTTGAATTAATGCATCCTGTGGTCGATTATGGATGCTTGATTAACCCGTCTTTATTGACCGTTCGTGCCTAATTTTAAAAAGATGGACATCACATAGAATTAGGATCCCTTCATGTTTAAAATATATTTAATAAAATCTATCTCTTTCTATCTGTTTAAATGTTTTAGATGGTGAATGATATTATATATATACATATATATATATAATCAAAGTAAAGGTCGTGACTTTAAATTTGACTCTATACTTTACCTAATTAATTAAATATTCTATTTGTTAGATCTTTACCTAATAACAGATTGATTTTTTTCCTAGAACCCACACCTTTAATTGCTTCATTTATTTTTTACACACTTTAATGAACCCATTAATTACTTTTTTTATTTCTCAATTAAGCCCATAATTAATTAGTTTATCCTCTCATGCATGCAAACGGTTTTTTTAGTAATGTTTTAGCCACAAAATTGTTTTATAAAAATAAATTCATAAAAATAGATCTAACTTATTATATAAAATTTTATTAATTTATAAATTTATTTTTATAAAAATTTTTATCACTATAATAATACTTTTATTTTTCGCATATCAAAACTCAAAAAATGAAAAACAAAACTCAAAAATAATGTGTTGAATTACAACACGAGAGACACCAGATCAGGACCCCACGTGGAGGTTTGCCGTGGGACCAGATCAACTCAAGAAGTCCTTCCACATTGTGAAGAACTGTTCAAATAAAAACAAAAGAAAAAAAGAAAAAAAGCAGATGGAATAATCTCGTTTGGATTTAAAATTATCTTATTTCATCGTTATAATTTTTTTTTAATTTTTATATAAAATATAATAAATAATTAAATTTTTTTAAATTTTAAAATAATAATAAAATTAAAAATTAATTTTTTAATTAATTTTTAATTTTTATCTCAATTTATTATCTAAACGTCCAGTCTATTTTGACAGCTAAAATAATTGGTGCAGCTGGCACGCAATCAGTGAGTTTTCAAATGGTGGTAAAGTTAATTTGATAGTGGAATTTGATCCGATCAAGATAGCTTAATTCTATACTCAGTCTACACTCTACTTACACTGATCATCAGATGAGAATATTATAAGAAAGTGATTGATACAAATTGACAAATCTATCTTAAATTAATTATATTATCTCTTAGTCATATCTATCGTAAATTGAAACGTGAAAATATTTAAAAATGTGTCACATTAATAAATATGATTAAAAAAAATAAAGTTCTGAAATGAAGATTGACCAGCAATATTGCTTACGTTAAAATTAACGTAACTGACAAAGTTATTTACAACTTTACGATGAATAAAAAAGATAAAGATATTTTTATTTATTTTAAATTTATTATCTTTTAGTCATGTTTATTAGATGTCACATTTTAAAGACCATAAATTATTTGTTAATATAAAACCAGTACTTACTTTTAAAAATAATAAAAACCTAGAACGACACTACTAGCATTGCATGACAAGACATATTTTTCTTGTAAGGAGAAAATTTTTTAATATATGTTCTAATTGATTAGGTTATCCAATGGACTTTTTGCATAGAGGCATAACCCCTGCACGATAATAGATGATTGGAGGCTTTATGTTTTCTTGTGCTGAAAACTTGGTTCAACTTCAACTCGATAGTAGCACTTTAATATTCTTAAGATAATTAATTTGGTGTAAGTAGGCCAGCCCACTTTGGGTGGCTTTTATAAGTAAAATGATTTAGGCTGCCTAATTTGTGTATTTAGGTATTTTCAGAATACCTCACTATTATTTATTATATTATTTTTCGTATATTTTTTATTATTATTCATTATTATTCAATATTCTATTATTATTTTTTCATTACTATTCATAGTCTGAAAATACTTCACTATCCAAACGCAACATCTCGTATTATCATTAGATTTAGTCCCGTTTGGATAATGAAAATGTTTCATCTAATCTCATCTTATCATTATATTTTTTTTAAATTTTTACATAAAATATAATAAACAATTCAAAATTTTTAAATCTTAAATCAATAATAATATTAAAAAATAATATTTTAATAATATTTTATTCAATTTTCAACTTTAATCTCAACGTATCTATTATCAACTCACTGTTCAAACAACTTTAAAGCATCTCATGTTATCAACTGATGAGTACTGTTCATTTCATGTGAAATAGATAATATTTTTATTTGTAATCCACGACCGTCGTCTATACAGAGACGGCTTGGAGTTGGCACGTCCAGCAGCCGCCTCTCCACCTGAAATTCAAAAGAAAAAAAAAAAAAAAACTATATATAGGATAAACTAATAAGACTCCATTGATTATATCATACAATTCTTAAAAATCAAGGGGTTCGGCCATGAGCGGAATCATGTTAATTTATTTTGGATAATGCTACAGCCCCGCTGGACTCTTGGGATCTAACATTATTTTTTTATGTGTTTTTTTATAAGTTATTTTTTATACAATTTTTTTAATATTTTTAAATATTTTAAAAAAATAAAATTAATTTAGAATATCATTAAAAAAATTTTCTTTAATCAGAAAGTAAAAAAAAAAAATCATTAAAAAATACATCCTTAATCACGAAGTAAAATAAAAAATATTTTTTATGGTTTTTTATTTTACTTTGTAATTAAGGAAGTATTTTTAACTAATATTGTGAATTTTTTTTAAATATTTAAAATTGTTAAAAAAATTTATATAAAAAAAAAAACTTAAAAAAACACTTACTAGACCCCAGCAGGAGCCCCCAGCGGGGAATCTAGCATTATTCATTTATTTTTGCGCATGGACTATTTTTCAAATTAAGAGAATTTAATAGTTTAGCTATAAAAATAAATTTACAAACGATTTGATTAATTGATATGGTACGTCAGATTGTAAAACTAATTTTATTATAAAGTAGATCTAACGTATTACATAAAGTATTTATAAACGTCAATATATAAATTTACTTTTATAAAATTTCTTTATAGCTAGTGTCTGTAGTACTTCTCTTCTTCGAGATGACAAGAATAATTAAAATATTATTTCATTCATACTTTAACCCAATAAATTTTTATTTTATTTTTTCCTGGTTGATCTATACACGAAAACGGAAAAGCAGTGTGCATGCATCTATATAGAGTTTTGAAGGGTTAAGTACCCCTGCCTGCCTAAATTACCACGTACGACACGGCATTGATCAACATTTTAGTGGCCAAAACCTTGCAATAATTCCATAAATAATGTGGGTAAAAAGCCAATTGTCTTTTCCGTGTCAACTGAGATATGATCATGATCAGCATCACGCGGAGTTCTTATTGTCTTAAAAAAACACACATCATAAGCTTCGACCTAAAATCATTTTGTTACTCATTAATAATTATTATAGAGTTTTATTTTATTTTTTTAGTCAATATGATAGATCTTAAATAGATTCTTTGCTAACGCTAAAGCAATAATCACTTAAAATTTATCTCATTAGTATGTCAATATGTAACTACGAATCACTTAATTTTAAATGCAGAGTAGTATTGCTCCTTAGAATACTTATTCTCGCAATCTAGCTTACTTTATAAATGCTATTAATTTGACAGAATTTGATTTTTTTTTTTAAATCTAAAAACTAAATCACTTGTAAATTAAATTTTGTCATGTCAACAACGATGTGGAGGCCATGATCTTCACACATGCTTTCATGCAAAAATCTCTACCTTGGCTCGAATTCTACCAAATCTAACAAGAATCCATTAACCAAAGAACCGACCCCCTCCACCAAATCTCCTAAGGGAATCACCTACCCCGAACTCCAATCAAGTTGAAGTTGTATACTGTAACTGGCTTTGTTATCATATATGCTGGATTCTTAGTAATATCAATCTTCTGAATTTCTAACATACCATCTGTAACAATTGCTCGAAGAAAAACATACATGACATTAATAAGCTTTGTTCTATGATGATACATTTGATTTTTGGTAAAATGTATTGCATTTTGGCTGTTACAAAACATTGAAATTGCATCCTGTTGTAGTCCCAAATCACCAATTAGACCTTTCAACCAAATAGCTTTCATAACAGTCTCGGCTACTACCATAAGTGGTTCAGCTCAATGTGAGCATACGTCTACTGGTGGGGTCGGTCTCAATGAATTCACTGTCAACAAATATAGAGTACAAGAGGTTAATTACAAAATCATCTTTCCAAAGTGTCAAAACATTCTTGGGAATATCACAAAGAAGACCTTTCTCTTCAATACAAAATTTAGCAACCTGAAAAGCTAAAAAGATAATAAATGAATGTTGAAATATTCATATTTATACTGAAGTGGCGCATAACCTAATTTATGAACATTCGTTCGAACGAAGTGTCGAGTGGAATTAGAGCGAACGTTAAAGTTGAGTGTCGAGCGGATGTCAAACGAACTCTTGAGTTGTGTCCAACTCAAGCTCACTGTCAAACTATTGATGAGCGAACCCACAGAGTGAGTCTTTGCTCAAGCGGTGGAGACACCACTCAAGCGTGCAATTTGTAGAGGTGCTTTTTCAACAGAATTCAAGCCACTTCTCAATAGGCTTTACAATATTTCTTATTATCCTGATAAGATTTACTAATAATTGTGATTCTATATGAATGACGTTTAATGTTATATTTATTTCTATTCGATCAAATACCTGAATAGTATCTCAAATTCTGAACAAGAATGTAGAAATCCCAAGGAATACGAGAGGACTAGACTAATTCCTCCATCGCCTTGTGCAATGATATGACATGAAATCCAAACTTAAAAATATGTTTAGATTATTAAACTAATATACTGATTTAGCAGATCAAGATTTAGGAATAAAGATAGGTGGATCGATTATGAATTTATCATCTCTCTCTCACTTTCTCTCTCTCTCTCTCTCTCTCTATATATATATATATATATGCATGAGCGCATGATCAGGTTCTTCTAGCTAGGAAGATTTAATTTATGAGCGGTGCTACTCTGTTGCCTAAGTAGCTCCGTTTTTAATGACTGCTAGTTTTTTTTTTCTTTTCATATTTTTTAATATATTTAAATATTTTAAAAAAAATATCAATATACTTAAAATCACTTTCTTAATCACTAAGCTGTGTTTGGATGTTGAACTGAGTTGAGCTGAGTTGAGTTCTTTAAATGTGTTTAGATGTTAAGATGAATTTATATATATTTATAGAAAATTATAAATATATGGGACCCACTTGACATGATATGTCACAGCTGGCGCAACCGGTAAACGAAAAAAAAACCATGCAGCCGCGTTCCATTCTTTCACATTTGTGTAAAGCCAACAGATGAAAACACAAAAATCTAGGATTGGAAAGAAGAAACTGAGGTATGAAAAATGAAAGAATAGAAAAGGTGATTTGATGTTTGTCAATATGGGGCCCAAAGATGAGTTGAAAATTGAACCACATTCAATAAAAGTGAAACTTGTGTTTGGATGTCGGAGACACTCTAAAAATGAGATGAGTTCATCATCCAAATGAAGCAGTAAAAAAACAAATTATTTTATCAAGCGGTACATATGAGCGGTACAACTTAAGAAGGAAAATAGCTTTTTCCTTAATTTATTTGAGCGCTTGCTGGCACAAAGCTTGGATCCTCATTATCACACCAGCTAGCTAGCTTGAACCCCACGACCATCAATTTTGCTCATTTGGCCTCGCAAATGCTTACATCTACCCAACTAATTAACAAGGATCACCCTTTAGCCCTTATTGCTCTAATTCAATAAGTTACATACAAGTTTCAAAATTGAGACATCCTAGCTAGTGTTCATCAGATATTCACTAAAAGAAAAAAAAAAGAAAAAAGAGTATTTTTGACGATTTATTTGCAACAAAAATCAACTCAATGTAATAGAAAATAATTATTTTTATAACAAATAACTAGTCAATTTTTTCTTATAGCGATTATTATGTATTAATCAGTAGCCGTTCAATTAGTTATTTCCAGCTCGACTACTGTGACATGACTAGTCTTCTGCTCCTTTTTTTTTTCTCATTTTCAGTGGTATTTGTAATATATAGACTATTGAGTCAGGAGTGATGATTAGTGTTCACGTGAACATATCTAAGTATGTTTGGACATTGACAATTCTCGATACAATTCTCAAAATTTCACATAATCTTATTTATAAGGTTGGTTTGGATGTTGAAGTGAGTTGAGTTGAGATAATAAAATATTGTTAGAATATTATTTTTTAATATTAAAGTTGTTTTGAAATTTGAAAAAGTTGAATTGTTTATTATATTTTGTATTGGGATTTGAAAAAGGTGTAATGATGAGTTGAAATGAGTTGAGATGAGTTGGGATGAGTTGTACATCCAAACGAAACCTAAACTTTAAACAAAAATAAGATATTTTTTAATTTTTAACTTTTTTTATCTGATTATTATTCAAACACAAAAATTAATATAATTTTTATAAAATAAAAAAAAAAACACAAAAATCAATACAACTTGTAAGGGCATTTTTCTCTAGAAAAGGCCTACTGGGCTTTGGCCCAAAACTCTACCCAAAGGCTTCCCTATTCGTGTAGGGAACAAAACGCCTGCCAGGAAAGGGCGCCAAATAGTCGATAAGGCAGATCAGCCTAACGTTCTATGTCGCCCTCGGAAATAAGGGATCTACACAAAATGCAAGGGAAACGTGGAGGATCCTCAATTCATCGGTATCAGGTCATCTACGGCTCCTATAAACCAGATCAGAGATTAAAGAACCATACCTCATTAATGACGCTGTTGTTAAGTCATACGCCACATTTACGGAGCCAATGCAAAGCCACATTGCATTAAAGAAGATCTGACAAATACAAAAAAGAAGGCACGGACTTTGTGGAGAAAAAAAGACTATATGCACCCTCCCAAACATGGTATAAATAGCAAGTTCCAGATACCAAAAAATCTCTCTGATTCTTAGAACTCTTTTATTTATTTGCTACCTCCAAGAATATTCACTAGCTTTAGTATCGGAAGTTATCCGGCCCCTAGGCCGCCCTATCAAAATCGCAGTCTTTTCTATTTTGTACAGATCCCATTTTCAAAGATCTAAGTTGTCGGAATTTAACTCAGAGGTGTGCAAAACACAATATTAACACAATTATTACAAACTTTAAACAAAATTTTAATTTTATAATATTTTTATTCTAACTTTTTTCACTCAAATGATTTTATTAATATTCCCAAAGTTATGAGATACTCCGAGTATTGAAACAAAATTATGAGATAGTGCTCTTGAGTCTAGGCCGTTTTACACCCATGTTTTGTTTTTGGGGTTAATTTTGTTGATGAATTAAAGAACGTCATATGGGGAGTCAAACAAGATGTCGATCGGTCGTATCAATTATATGGGTGCTACCTGTTCGCCGCCTCTAGTAAAAAATACATGATTATTTACATACACATACATGACTTTCTACTCGATCATGCAGCATGAGGCTGCGGGACCCTATTTTTTTAAAATAAAAATAAAATAAAATAAAAATCCGTGCATGTTGCTCATGCAAACATTAAATATATTCCAATATGATTCGACAGCTAATACTATATATAATAATACTGCAAATAATCACAATCTGCATTATTGGCCTCAACATGTGAATTGCAATGATCTGCAAGGCATTGACAGACACAAACATCATCGAATTTGTCCAAAATTTAAAACATTAAGATCTTGTGCATCATGTGATCATCTATTTGTATATATAATAATATGTACTATCTTTCACATTCTGATCAAGTCATGTCGGCTTTCCGAAATTGATTTGATATCATAATCAGATAGAACCAAAAGATCACTCCTAAATTCAAATTTCTCACAGGGACCTAATCATAAATCTGTCGTGGAACTAGATGTACATTTCCACGTAATTAACGACAGAAAAATATGCATTTTTTTCAGCTGAGTGCTGGCATAGCACCCCGGCCTGTAACTTATAATTAAGGAAGATAAATGTTTTATTTATAAAAATATTTTATAAAAATAAGTTATAAAATAATGTAAATTGATGTGATACGATAGATTGTACATTTATTTTTACTTTAAAATAGATTTAATGTGTAATGATATGAAATAATATCAATTTATAAATTTATTTTTATAAAATCTTTTTATAATTGTAACACTTCACGTTGTTATAAAAAACAGCCCGACTAGTACATATAGATGTGGCTGGACCCACCAATTGAAAACTAGTGGGTATTATGCATGATTACTGATCATCATGAGAGCCAATATGGAATCACTTGAAATTTTTGCATAACCCCAGCAATTATATATAAAATCATTTATATATGATCATCTTATACGACGACAATGCTTAAAAATTAAACAAAAGGCATGCTTGACTTGATCATCTATTGCTCATGCCCCAGCCAGCTACGTACGTACCATGCACACAGCAATGTGTCTCCTACTTAGAAAATTTATCGGTGCATGGCACAAGCTATAGCTAGCTGTCCAAATTTGACTGTTTTACATGCAGCCGGCCCCCAAGGTTGAAATTCGATTGGGTTTGTTTGAATGCAAGATTTTCTTGCAAGTTTATGGACTTGGAAACTACGTATATACGTACGTGGAGATAAGATCTTGCTATATATGTACGTACTGTGCTATATAGCTAGCTAGTCTGATCGAATGGATCATTAATTAAAGCCTTAAAACACGAGAAAAATATGGCAAATTCCATGAATTAGCTAGCATGCATGGACGACCCATGCAATATTGGTTAATTATTAATATAGACCGTTCTTTCCACTAATTAACATCTTATATATCTATCTTTTGCATGGTAAGTACTGATCAGACAATCTGTTCAATTTCCATCACAAGAAAACAATAAAGAGATCCAAAAAAGGCCAACTTCAAAGAGAACGCCAAAGCGCGCACCAATTAACAACTAAGGAAGAAAACAGCAAGGATTTATCTTGATTTACAAGAAATACATACATTATGAGTAACGTTTGATATGAGTCTAGGATATGTAGGTCTTCCTGTAGTCTTTTTTTAAAAAAAGAGGAAAAATGATAGAGTTACTGTCTGCTTACTACCAATTTACTTTTCTGTATTTGATTTTTTTTAATTTTTTATTAATGATTAAGGATGTTAAAAAATATTTTAAAAACTAAAAAATAAATAAAAAATTAGAAATAAACTATGAGCAGTAAATGAGCAGTAAACTATGAGTACTACCCTATCACTACCCATATATATATATATATATATATTTATATAATATGTGGAATCTATTTGCCCTAGTCTTAGCTAGGTACGTAGCCTCTTATACGTAGTACTGTTCCACGTCAATATATAGAGATGACAAATTCATATATATATGAATTATTATTTTTAGATTATTATTATTATTATTATTGTCCTGTCTGTCTAG
The DNA here is from genome assembly GCA_003123785.1 of Pterocarya stenoptera. NCBI lineage: Eukaryota > Viridiplantae > Streptophyta > Magnoliopsida > Fagales > Juglandaceae > Pterocarya > Pterocarya stenoptera. Next base: position 88,818 of record QEOT01002743.1, on the reverse strand, counting down.
CAAGCCAATTGAATATAAAATATGCCACGTTTGACCGTACTCTTGTGGAAAATTGAATTAATATTAATATATATATTTTTTATAATCAGGCCACAGAATTTTGACATATATATATAAGTTTGTAGATGCGTTAAGACCTTGTCTAATTCAAATGCATTCAAAATTAGATTTCACTTCTTTAATATTTAACTTTGTATGCAAAAGTACACTAGATAAGTTAGTCAAATTATAAGTCTAAATTTTCTTTTATTGAATTCTTAATTAATTATTTAAAATAATAATCTTAATTGGCCGCCCTGGTCAACAATATTTAATTTCAAGATCTGCTTAATATCGTGCCCTTTGAATCTTAAAGATCTGTGGATATTAAAATAATGGAAAAAAAAAAAAAAAAGGAATATTGTGGGGGGAGTTATGGATTTGGAGCCGAGTCAAACGGATTTGTCTGCCTTTTTTTCCTAAGAACTTATCTAGAACCAATAATAGATTAATTAAATAATATGACTTTCTTTTTAAACTAATGCAATCGATATGGGCCTTGATTGAATGTATTTCATGGGCCGGTATGCATTCTTGCCCAGAATTTTGAGGTTACTGGCCCAGAGACATGAGAGATGCGAGGCCCACATTATTGGAGTTGTGTTGCATTGACCCCATACTGATTCGGGCACAGACTATAGCAATAATATCCGGAGGAAAGATCTTATCAAATAAAGAAGTTATGAAGCGAATCAATCAAAATAGAGTAATGTTACGTGTATTTATAGTTTTAAATATATTTTTATTTATAAGACTCACTTTATTAGATTTTTTTTAAAATTCAAATTTCATGGTTTTTAACATATTAATAAATGATATGTAGAGAAGTAAATTTTTTACAAGTTTTTCTTAAATATATTTAGCGTTTTCCATTAAGATTTTATGGTCCCTTAATTAACAATTTAGTTTGATAGAAGTATAAGATATTTTATATAGGAAAAAATTGTTATTCATCTTATATTTTTTCATTTTAAGTCACACCAGCTCATGATGCGTATTTTTTATTTAGTTTTCTATTTAAGTTTTGGACATAACAAACAATTTAAATTGTGTCACGTCTATGGCTGTAAATGAACTAATCTGTTCGATAGTCTATTTGGTATTTGCCCGGTTAAACTCGAATTGAACTTGATTCGTGAAAAAAAAAAAACTTACCATGAAAGCAAATACCCGCTAGATTAGTAAATAGCACATACTCGACTAAATTCGACTCGACTCGACTCGACTAAGGTTCGTTAAGGCCCGTACAAATTCAATATTAGATTATTTATTTATTTATCTAATTTATTAATTATTAAATCTTATTAAAAATAAAATAAAATAAAATAAGAAACTTGAGCTGATCTCAAGTTGAGAGTTTAGCTTACTGAGTCAAGCTCGACAAAGATTAAATAAAAATTTTGAGTTTTGAGTTTTTTAAGTCGAATCGAGCTCAGCAAGCCAAAGCCTGCTTGGCTCGACTCGATTATAGCCATAGTTACGCCAATTCACAAAACTGCCAAAGAGAAATTTAATAGTAAGTACTAGTATTACTCCTTAATTTTTATTTTATTAACACAAGCAAAACATCAATATCAATAAAACTATTATCACTATTATCTAGAATATTAAAATGGTATTGTATTTGAAGGTCATTAAATTTACTAGGGTTGGGCGGCACCAGCCACCTTGCCCCACCCTGTTCGGTCTCTACTTGGCTGGGATGAGAGGCATGCAGGTGGATACCTACATGTAGCTTGGAGCTTGGGGTAGGGTCCAAGCCTTCCCAGCCCAGCCCATTTATATATACATCTATATTAAACAAAATAATTTTTTTAATAAAATGATGTCGTTTTATTTTTTTAAAATAAAACAGCGTAAGGGTTAGGTTTTATTTAAGCCCTGTGTGTGTGTGTGTGTGGGGCATAGCGGTGCTCCTGTTCTCTCCTCTCCTATTTTTCTCCTCTTCCTACTCTTCTCATCCTTCTCCACTTTTTCTTCTCCTTCTTCTTGAAGCGTGACCATGAAACCACGACCACGTATAGTTATGGGTTTGTGAAAAGACCTACGACCATTTATGGTCGTGACTCTTTCCTCATATTTGTTGTTGTTTTGGATTTTTTTGTTGTTTTCTAATTGTGGATAGATTTGTAATTCTACATATTTGTTGTTGTTTTTCGGTTGTTTTAAACTTTTTTGGTATTTTTCAATTTTTTTTCTCTATGGTTGGGCAATGGGTTGGGTGGGGCAAACACCCATTGGGCCAATCCACTTCCTGACATCCAAACGGGCGCACCCCTCCATGGGAGGCGGTGTAGGGTTCGAGGGCCCAAACTATCCCCTTGCCCATACTGAGGCAAGGGGCGAGACAAGGATCCCGTCTGGGAGGTGCTGATAGCACCCCTAAAATTTACCATAGCGATTCTTTTCTTTTCTATATCAAGATATGTAGTCAAGCAATCATAGAATATACTTTTTTCTTTATGGGATTTCAACGATGAATAGGAGACTAAGGAAGTGTTAATTTAATTTCCATCCAATGAAAAAAAAATTGGAAGTTTAATTTCACTCGAACCAAAATTAGTTCAATCCAGTTGTTCACCCAACCTGTTCTTAAGGATATTTTCTTTTGGATTTGGTGCCTAATCAATGGGATTTGGTTGCCTGTTTGACTTCCAACTCCCAACAACTTATTAATTATTAATTTTATTCATAATTTGGTTTTAAAGTCTTTTTAAATATGGCATATACAAGATTAAATACAGAAAAAGAAAACGAATTGTAAAAAAGAATATGAATTACTTCATTATTTCAAATTAACTTCATTAGTTCTCGAATAAATTCCACTGACTTATTTTTACCAAAATGCCCAAATTAAGAGCCCACGATCCATCTGTCCTGAGCTTCAAGTAGGAGACAGACATTGAAGAAATATTAATAATAACGCAACCTAAGTTGTTCACAATGTGCAGGACTACTTCATCCTGTTCAAAAGGCCCGAACTCAACCTGTTTTCAAACCCTCACATTACACAGCAATGGATTAACCTCATTGTTAAGTCTGACAAGCAGGGGGAGAAAACAGAAATTCCGAATCCAGGTTAGGAATTAGGATATCTTCTTCCAAACCCTTCCCTAGTTTTTGAATTTACCACCATGCAGAGCGTTTTGTAACGAGTAAAGATCATTAACATTGGTAAGAAAGGATATAGGATTAACTCTCACATCAAGCAGGTAGCAACAAATCTCAAATATGCAATTGGGGGGCAACTTATACAGATTCCTCGAAAAAAGATAACGCCTTACATGGCAGTCACAAAATGTGATAGTAGTTCCCAAATATCTAAATGTGGTAATCAAACATAGTTTTTTTTTTGTTGCCATCGGGTGTCCGAGAGCAAAGTCCCGACTAATCTCAGGGAGAAAATCCAGAGATTGTTTACACCTAGTGAAATTCGAACCTTGACCTTAGAAGGAGTATACCACCAAGACCAAGACCTTTACCACTTGAGCCAATCCCTGGAGTTGGTAATCAAACATAGTTAATGACATTTCATGCTGTTTATTTCTTCTCTTCTTTTTCAAGCTTATCTACACCTACTAAGCAGAGCATTTAACTCTGAGTCCTTAGCATGGAGATTCTCCACCAAGTTTCATTAAATATTCAGTTATTACTTCAGAACTCGGTCCCAACAACTCAAGAAGCATAAACCGACAATCGTTGCTAACATAGCATTGTCACTTTCTGAAGCCAAGCATAATCCATTTGGTAAAAGGATTTTATGAAGACAAAGATCTACAAAAAATCTGCCAAGACTATACAAAAAATATACACACACAATATGGAGGTAGCAAAGAAGGATCATGCGTGCAAGCCAGAATCAGATCATGGAGTAACAAGGCTAAATGAAGCTCAATAATTTGTCAGAAGTTCGAGTTGTATTCAGTTATTGACATAAAAAGAAGCAAAAATGAAAACATTTCTAACCAAAGAAAATAAGGACCAGAAAGATACTGTTCTAAATTATTGAACAAGAAGGACCTTATAACTAGGGAAAACAGCGTTGGGAACTTCACAGAGATAAGTTGCAGATCAGAGAGTAGATATATTCATTTATTTTACTAGATATCGGCAGCAGAAATCTCATTTTAGAAGCATGAAAAAAGAGAATATAAACAGCATAAGCATGTCAATCATATTAATGTAGTACAAAAACCGATGAAATCATAAAATATAATAGCATTACGGAAAATGACAACCAGCAGAATCAAATTCTGAATCTCACAATCTAAATTTAGAAAGGAATGACAGAGCTACCAAAATGAAATGGAGAAGTAACAAAAATTAAAGGGAAAAAAAAGGCATTATGAAATTTGTGATCTTGCTAAGTCACACTTCTATCCGCAATCCAATTGTGAAAAATGGGAGAACCCATTGTGATAACAAGCCACAATCTCACTTGCACTCAACACCTGCTTCGGCAGCTCGACGAGGCTTGCTTTTTCGCCTGCTTCCATTATGTCGAAATCCATTAGCCTTAGTTGAATCATCAGTGCTTAGTCGATTGCCATTACCATTTTCCTCCTTTACAGAATCTGGCTTTTCTTTTACCTGTGGGTTTCGCTTCCTCTTCTTTCCATTTTCTGTTGCTGAAGGGCTCTTCATCTCTTTGCTTGGAGTACCAGATTTTGCATTCTCACTGTCTTCCTCTTCTATCTTTTCGACTTCTTCGTCGATTTCATCCTTTAGTGGTTTCTGTGGTCTTCCCCTTCTCTTCTGTGCAGGAATTTTCTCCTCCTCACCACTTCCCGGATCGTCATGATTGGTAACAGTTAACCTCTTCCCCTTTCCTCTACCTCTACCCATAATCTCAAAGCACCACGACAGAATAACTCATACAAATAAAAAATATTTCTGCCAGACAGAAAACCAATATAAAGGAGTCAATATACCCAAGATATACAGTCTTGTAAGTAAATACAAATTTCTGATAAATATGGATAAAACTATAATAATCATTATAATTCCATCATGTTCTATTTGGAGGCCAACCAAATAGAAAGATACAAGTTGGAGTGGGAAAAACAGCGAAACATAATAGCAGATCCCACTGAGTGATGCCATAACAGACAAACTAGCAACTAGCATACATACACTCCTTACCAATAAACAAAGACAACTATTACATTCTGACACCACCTATCTACCAAAATGTAAAATATTTGGACATCTGTCAAAATGAATCCATATTGTCTTTTATGGCAGTTGCAACAAAGCAGTTCTCACATGCATAAAGGAGTACTTTTAGCAATCTAAAGGATAATGCGTGGTACTTCGTCTCCAACAAACATAAATTATGTTTAAGACTCTTTGAGCTAGACCACCTCCTCCCCTCATAAGACTAGGGTAGAGGGTGAGGTTATGGATGTGTATTTAATGGGGCAGCTAGATAGCATGGCACAACTATAAAATGGCTAGATAACGTGGCCTTATTTGTGAAGGGGCAGTTAGTTGTAGCACACATCATACTGGTTAAGCGGTTGAGCTGACTATAAATGGATGGATGTAGAGTATAGAAAATGTTTGGTGCCTTGTCCTCGTCTACTTTGCCAGAGGCTGCAAATGATAGGAATCCTTTAGACACAGAAGAGGCATAGGCATCGCCTCACAATTTAATCCAGATTTGTGCTGGGCTGCTTTGATTTTCACTGGAAACTGAAACAACTAATAAACTGAATATGAATAATGTAAAGATAAATATCTGACCAAAAAAACTCCTTTAATCTCCATTTGGTTTTTGGAGAAAAAACATTAACAATTAATTTGTAAATCATTGTTTGCTGTTGCTTTTGTGCTCGCCAAAGACATGAACTTGGCTAAGCTAATCAGCGAGCTTAGTACTTGCAAGAAGAGGATTTTTCTCTACAGTCCAAAAACTCGAAAATTCAATATACATATTTTTTTTATTCAAACATTAAAAGCCTTTCATATAACAGCCCTCTTGAAGGTGAAAGCAAACCTTAGGAAAAAATTGAAAATTTAATATTAGACAATCAATTTTAACTTGTTTTTCATCTGTATTTTCAAAGAAACCAACCACAGCTTACAGAAGATTTGCTTTACAAGAGTCAATTAGAAGATGAACAACTAACCAAACTTCTGCTTCAGCCACTAACTAAAAAATTTGTATCGGTTACTCTCAATACATCAAAGCGCAGCGACATAGAAATTTTGAAACTAAAATCTTTAGAAAGTAACATCCACATAAACCTCAATCAACGTGAAGGGTAAAATGAACTCATGAGATTATCAAATCTTGAAGATCAAAGCACCAGAAAATAAGCTTTTATAAAAAGCACAATCTCCAAAAATAGAAAATTAAGATCTAAAACAAAGCATGAACTTGATAGAACTCAAACAATTCAAACACAATACAACGAGTTTCAACTTTCATAGCCCAGAAATACCAAGAACAAAAGCAATATATGGAACAATAAAAAAAATAAATAGATAGAGAGAGAAAATGATACTAACCAGATATGAAAAACAGATTATTCGCATCTTCAACATTAAAGCAATTAGTTTGAATCTGTTAAAGCACCCATATAAGCTTAAAAGAGAGCAAAACACAGATGGGTTTTCATCTTCCAATAGATTTCCACGGAGAACAGCTCAGAAAAATGAGGACTTTGAACTGCAAAAACTATGATCTGAGGTTGAAATATGGGATTCCCAGATCAAGAAACTGTGATTCGAATTAGTTTAGGGATAAGAATATAAGGAACGGCACGTTGGCCCCCCCCCCTAAAACCAAATGAGACGGAGGAAGGAAGAGAGACAGAGATGAAGAGATATTTGTTGATTGGTTCTGTAGTCTCTGTGTGACTCATAGTGTAAACTGAGATATGTTGCTAAGAAAATTGAAAACCCAAGGGTATTTTAGTAAAACCAAGATTGCTCTCCAAGAGTAATTGTTGAACTGTTTTCAAAGTTAAAAAAACCTACAAAGTGGATGCCATTTGTCTCCAGAACTGAAACCTAAGGACAGGAATTTTGCAACTGCTTTAGGCAAGCAAACGACAGCAATAACTTGAATTATGAGAATTTTTGGTTGAAAGTTGAACATAAATGTTGCTTTTGAATTTATTGTAATTAGACATTTTTTTTAGAAGCCTGAAAAACATATTTTTTAAAAATAAATTCACAGTTAAACATGATTTCATATGATAAATTAGATTTATTTTACAGTAAAAACAGTTTTATAATCTAATGTACAACATTAAATCATACCAGTTTGTGAATTTACTTTTATGAAATTCTTATGCAACTAAAACATTTCTAATTTTTTTATAACATATAAAAGTCAGGTTATGAAAATAATATTTTCTGCTTTTTTTTTTTAAATTTTATTTTATAACTTTCAAAGACTATGCAATTAAATTCATTGCTTGCAAAAATTAACATCATTTGGTAATAGAGCGATGCTACTCTGCCGCCTGAGTAGCACCGCTCAGTGTTATCGCTTTTGTGTTTTCAACTTTTTTTTTATTCATATTTTTTAATGCATTTAAATATTTTTTAAAAATAAAAAAATATATCAATACACTTAAAATCACTTCCTTCATCATTAAGTAAAAAAAAAAAAAAACAATTGCATTGAGTGGTCAAAAGGAGCGGTCAATTTGAGGAGGCATAATATTGTTTTGCTTGATAATAATACGGGGTTGAAAGGTTGATAGCATCCAAGTGGAAAATAATTGTTTTTTTTTTGTTTTTTGTCATACTAACTAGATGGAATTCTTGTAAATGAACAAAAATTGTCAACACGTTTCACTTAAGACATAACAAAAAAAAAGCTAAAATAAATTAAAAGAGAATTTGAAAACTAAAATATAATTAGATTTAGGATAATGATATGCTTATAACTACCCTCCTACCACCCTTTTACAGTTTTACTACTCTATAGTATATTTTAAATTTTTTTTATTATTATTTTCTTTTAAGTATTTTTTTAACATCTTTAATCATTAAGAAAAAATTAAAAAAAATATAACTTCACTAATAGTCAATTTCTTAACCATTAAATAAAAACAAAATTAAAAAGAAAAAGAAAAAGAAAAAGAAATAAAAAGAAATAGTAAATAGATGATAGGAAGTAGTAAGTCTATTATTATCCTTAAATTTAATTTGAGATACCTTTAGGCAGGGGATGTGGGTTTTGTTTTCCTTCTAATTTAAATTTTTTTTATGTTTTGATCTTCTCAAGTCTTTTTATGTTTTTTTATTATTTATTACTAATAATTTCTTTTGTGTTAAACAAGTGATTTTTTTTGTCAAAGAAGGAGATAAATATTGAAATAAGTGACTAAGAGTTTGATGAGTATATGGTTCCTAACCGATTAGTTTATAAATTATATGCCTCTTTGACGTGTTTTAGGGTTTTAGCATATACCAAGCTCCCTCTTTCTAGTCCTTTTGGGATGTAGGGTGTTACAATGGGCCGGTGACTGTCTTGTTCTAAGTATAAAATATGATACAAATCTAGAACTTGTGATCTATGCCTTTCATCATTCTTAACAGAACCTATTCCTTACAATTTTCAATACTGTGTAGCTATACATGATTGGTTTGAGATTGGCCATGAGTGACACCGTATAAGCGATTGAGATCTTGTTTTCCCGCACCACCCATGCCACCGCCAATGGCCGGTCCGGAAAAAAACTCTCAGCTTGCCGAGGTACCGGAGACCCACCTCAGTTCCTCATATGTGTATTGTACCATAGTTAATCTTTGTATTTGTACTGTTGTTAGCGGAAACCATCTTAACTAAATAATTAAGCTCCAGGATTTAGGGTTTTTGTTTGGAAGAAGTCTAGCAAATAATGTGTGAACATTAAATGTGCCGAAAAAAATAATAATTGGGTGTATGGATATGAATGGTCCGGGTAGTTGCATTGACAATATACTTGCATTTAATTTTACATGTGCACTGTTTATGGAGAAAGGGTGGACGAGACAATGTCATGTATATAGAGACAGACACAACACAAGAATTCAAGATGCTTGGACCGTTGGGCGCCACATTTGATCATGTCTCCCCACAATCTCTAGTGTTACTGTCTAGATGTGAATTGGTCTGAACAAAACACAATGCAGAAGAAGGAAGCGACTTCAAACCTACTGCTAGAAACTCTAGAGTTTAATATCGGGTGAGCCTAAAACAATGGCCCATAGGAGCAGAAAACTACCTAAGATTCAAGATTCCTTAAAAAAAAGGACAAAAAGACAACAAAAGAAGAAGGCATCAATATACGCTAGAAGTAAAAAAGATGGAGAATCTGCATCATTTGTGTTGAAACGTCACACAAATGAGCAACACAGGATGATCGTGTCAATAGATAGTGAAATCATGTCAGATATTCTACCAAGAAGAATTTGCATCACATGAGATATGAGCATTGAAGCATCCAGTACTGTCCTTCTACACTTTGAATGATTTATAAGATCAAGAACTCTGTGAAAAATCCCCTGGGTTTCAGAAATCTGTGTTTTATGATGAACATATTACTACGTGAAGAAATTTATAGGCCTAACTCATATCATAAAACCGGTTCTATAAGAGAGGATTGTTCATTCTTTATAAACATGCCCAAGATCTTGTCCACAGGCAAAGTGAAATTATTTCTTTACACCCTCCCTCACGTGCAGGCTAGTATTTTTTCTGGTCATTGTCACGTGGTAAGTAGTGTGGGCCTCCATTCGTCCTGTAGTAGGCTCTGATACCAAGAAGAAATTTATGGGTCTAACTCATCTAAAAAAACTGATTCTATAAGAGATGATTGTTCATTCTTTATAAATATGTCAAAGATCTTGTCCACAGGTAATGTGAGATTATTCCTTAACACTACGCTAATATTACTAAGTGAGAAAATTTTTATATAGCACATGTTTTTTCCTATTGCATACAACTATCAAACAGAAAACACATTTTCTTGATATTATTTAACTTGCCACACTGATAGTATTGACAACTAAATATGCATAGAGAATTGAACAACTGGGAAAGTAATATATGTTTTAATTAAATCTAGATTGAACTAATAAATGAGGATGGATCTGGAGGAACTGGCACTTCAACAGCTCCTTCCATCATCTGTATGACTTTCTTCATTGTTGGCCTTAGCGATGGATCCTCCTGAATGCACCATATTGCAATCATCACATATCTCTCCACTCTCTTCATGTCAGACATTGCTTCCTCATCATTCCCCAATGAGAGATCCAGTTTCCTCTCTTTATAGCAGTCATACACCCAATCAGCAAGTATCATCTGATCCTCATTCTGCACATCTGCTTCAAAACTCTTCCGGCAGCAGATGATCTCTAGCAGCAATATCCCAAAGCTGTAAACATCCACCTTGACTGTAACGGGCATGTTTCTGAACCATTCAGGGGCTACATACCCTTTGGTTCCTCGGATTCCGGTCATAGTCCGAGTCTGGTCCGTCTTCAAAAGCTTGGCTAATCCAAAGTCAGAAATTCTTGCTGTCAAAGAGTCATCCAAAAGGATGTTCTGTGGCTTGATATCGCAATGTATGATCTGGGTGCTACACTCTTCATGCAAGTACAAGAGCCCTCTTGCAGTTCCTAATGCAATTTGTATTCTTTGGTACCAGTTAGGCCGTGAACCTCCAAAGAGGAAGTTTGCTAGAGAACCACGGCTCATGAATTCATATACAATAAGCCTGTGCTGCCCCTCATTACTGAAACCAAGCAGTTGTACCAAATTTTTGTGATTTGTTCTGCCAATAGCACTCACTTCTGCTTTGAACTCCAGATCGCCTTGTGTCACGATATTGTTCAACTTTTTAACTGCAACAGGCTTACCACGATCAGATTCTAGGGCCCCTTTATAAACTGTTGCGAAAGCACCATGCCCCAGCTCTTCCTTGAATCCTTCTGTAGCTTTTTTTAGTTCCTCATAGGTGAAACTTCGCAAGTTCATGCCCGGCATCACTGGGTATAGTTGAACAACCTTTGGCTTAAAATAATCGAAGCGAAAGACAGCCAGAAAGGCCGCCAACAGCAAGAGTAGGTTGAAAAACACAGAGCTGCTTAAGAGCACCGATCCAATAAGGATCAGAGTTGAACGATCTTTCTTCTTAGAATCTGCATCTGAAGGCTTGAAAGTTGAATCATCCTTCCGTATTTTGATCAGGGCCTTTCCTCCAACTCCGGAGTCCATCCTTCCATTCGAGAGTGGAAATTTCTTCTTCCAACAATCTCCGGTTCTGAAAATGGCAACAGCACAGAAACAATCACCCAAGCAAGCATTCCTGCACCAATCCTCAGTTTGGCCTTGAAAATGTTCATAATCAGATAGGGGCCAATCTGTATTTAGCATGGGCTGAAGGTAAAAAAGATCCGTTTCCGGAAATGATTCATTACAACTTTGTTGGATAAAGTTTGCTTTACATCCTTTCGTTACATCATCTGGATCAATGTAAGCGTATCCTTCTGGGCATATGCAACGAGGTCTTTGATCATCTCCTAGTTGGCAGTAGCTGTTGAAACCACAAGCTCCACCGCCTGTCTCTTCCCTTATGTCTGTGCAGATATTAGAAGGTATGAATTCCGACATAGGGGACCAAGCCAAAGGCCAACTCATGGAATTCGAAATATTATGGCGTTTTGGGTATACATAATGCCTAAAAACTCCATCAGATTCAAGAATCGCCCTCTGATAAAAGTCTTGAGTAGATCCGGCCTTGGATGATATCGTATTAAGTATGCTTCCATTTTCTGCTTCAATGTATATAGAACCAGACTGGTTGAAGACAACCTGATAACCGCTTCCCCCAGTTTTGCTTGACCAATAATCAGAATTAGCAGAGTCCAAGGGAAAAGCTATAGTTTGAAGCACAAGATTTCCATCCGATTGCAGTGAGAACTGGAATCTTCCGTTTGAGTAATTCTTTTCCGAGTAACGTGCAACAAGTTTTCCAGACCGAGCTATAGTGTTTGTGGGTAATATTGTATCAGTTGGAAGATCAAAACTCTGCCACAAATACACAGAATTTTGGGTTGCCAGCACCAAGTTTCCGCTGTCAAGCATGGCTGCATAGACAACACCTGAACGCTCTAAATTAGCTCTCCATATCTCTTTGCCTGCTGGGTCATTGAGCACAAATTGGCCGCCTGTAGTAAGCTCAACTTTGGATCCTCTTGGCACTAGATTATTTCGATTGGCTGCCCAGACAATGGTTTCTTCTGGTATTTTGCTGAACCAGATGGCTAGTAGATAACCACCATTTTCAATCAGTCGGAAGCCAAAAGAAAATTCACCAGAAGGCGATGCCCAGGAAGAACCATCGTCCTGCGCTGTCAAGGATGAGCCTAAGGATTGGTTTCCGTAAGTTTGAGCTGAGGTAGAACATGCCATCATCAATAGAAGAAGAAGCAACGAGCTGGGGAGAGGATTTGGCAACGCTAAAGCCATGGAATGATCAAGTGTGTATTTTTCAGGAGATGATTAGTTAGACGGATTAATAATAATTGAAAGATATACTGGACAATACATTAGTACTTCTCCTTCCAACCATAGAAAGAACTCAGGGAAATTTCATCGAATGCTTCAGTTTTTTTCAGAGTTTGTTCACAGATTTGACTAGCGACTTTTCTCTGTTCTTAATCATGGCAAGACAAAGACAAGACCTTTCCAACGCCGACGTTTTGACAAATTGTTCTGTTTTTTAACAAAAATTTCGGAGAAATGCTCGCTTCATGATAACAAGAAAGATATCACGAAAATAAATTCTCGTAAATTGAAGTAATTTGTTATAATATTATATTAAATTATAAAATAAATTTAATGTATCAATATATTTATGTTAGTTTTTGAATTTTATTTTTACAAAATCTATTTATTTTATTTTTCCAAAATTGTGGTGTGAAGAGATATCACATGTTTGTACAAGATTGGACTCCATGAATTATTAAATTGCAATATTAGTAAGAAGATAACCATAAGAACTGGATAAGAAAATCATTTCCTTAAAAGTAGTACCATTGATGCGATTATTATAAATGTTGGAATAGACTTTTTTTTTTTTTTTATGATAAAAATAGACTTTATTTTTTATTGTTAGTGGTTGTATTCTTGCCATTGTTGGGTTGAATAGGTACATTTTAGTGGTCTCTCGGTAATTAAAATACTACACCTTCCCGCTATCATTTTTGAGAAATTTTATTTGTAGTCTTCGTTTGGAGACTGCATATGTAAACCCTTTATTAAATAGAAAAAAGTATCATTTTGATTAAGATATTATTATAATTTTAAAATATTTTAAAGACAAATTAACTAGACTTACAGATGCAATCTCTAATACAGTCCTCATTTGAAGACTGCATTGCTCACATTTTTAGTGGTTGTATACATCCATGTAAGCATGCATGCGTGCATTTTGGGGCAGTCAAGTATTTCGCTAGAGGGGACCTGGATTACCCTGCAGGCACTGCATCGTACTCCAAGGTCTATTAACTCATTAACATGCATTTTCAAAACAACTCAGTCGTAATATGTTATCGCTCACTCGTCTTTGACCTGAAAAAGTTGCAGAAAGTTCTCTCCTTCGCTTTTTCAACTTGAAAACTCAAAGAATTGTATGAATTTATAAGTTATTAGAGAAATAATTTTTGCAAATAAAACAGAATTGAAGTAGAACCTTCTATTATGCCAAAATTAAAAAGAGTAATCTTACTCATCATCTTTTTTATCATCATCATCTCATTATATAGTATTAAATAATTGAAGACTATTTATTATGTTTCACTTGTAGATTTATCATTTAATATCACATCAAAAAATATTGAGAGGAGGATGATTATAAAAAAAAATGATAAGTAATTTTTTCATTTCTCAATTTGAAATCCACGCCTCTCCCATCGTTGCTTCTCTCTTCTCTTCTCTCTCTCTCAGTTACAAGTGAAATATGATAAATAATTTCTAATCATTTACTATCACATCATGGGATGATGAGTAACATTTCTTTTTAAAGAAGCAAAATTCATTCATAATGAAGATAATTACACAAATCCATAGCAGAATATTTACAAGGTAACATCTAGGAGAACTCTAGAATGAATAAAGTCCAGATAATAAGGCCACCATTGTATATTATTTTCGACAAAATAAGCATGTCTTGCAAGTAAGTGAGCAACTTCATTTCCTTGGCGACCAACATGGAGCACATCATACATAACAAACTAAAGAAGAAGACATTGAATTTCTGCAATCACCGACCCCTCGTAGATAAATTGGGTTCTTTAGAACGAATTGCTTCAAGAATAATTAAAGAATCCAATTTTATAATCAAATAAGTCACACCCGGATGCAAAATCAATTGTATACCCCTTAGAGCATCCACATCCGGATGCCTAAAGCCCCTAGTTCCCTAAATTTTAACAAAAACAAATTTAACTTTTTGACAAAACCCTCTCCATCCGGTTTCCCTATTTTAGGGAAAGGTTTTTGGGATCCTTAAATCATTTATTATAAATATTTTATTCTAACAAATAAAATAAATTCTTCTTCCAATCATCTACATTTCCTTTTATGCTCATATTTGTTATAGTTTTAAGTAATATTTTTAAAATAATTTAAATAATTATGAAAATAAAAAAAAAAATTTAAAATATTATTGTACCAGCAAAACAATAATTTAAATTTTTATTTAACATATTCGCTAGAGAGTAATAGTTCAAAACATAAGAAAAAAATATAAAATGGTGAGTAGTTAAGTTTGTAAAGGCACGTGAGAGAAAAAGTAATAGAGAAAGAATAGATGAATATTATTTTAATACAATAGAAAAATGATAGGGAATGAGATGTAGGAGGTTTTTAAAAGATGAGTAAAAGTTTGGAAAAAAATTTAGGAAGCGTGTTTTTTAGCCAAATTTTAAGGAAATGAATAGAAAACCCAATGTGAATGCTCTTAGTGCTGCTAAAGCTTCAATATCATTAACTTCAAACACTTAATGTTCCTTTTGACTAGAGGCCATCAAAAAGGTTCCTTGACCATCTCTTAAAATAACTCCAATACCAGGTGACTCAGAAAAACAAAAATAAGGTACCATCAAAATTAAGTTTCACTGTAACTTGACGAGGGGCCTTTCAAGAGAGCAGAAATTCTTTACACACCGCCACATGTTGACTCTTAACATACACAAGATGATTATTAACTATCTCTAAAAGAATACAATCAGAATTTTGAAACAACTTAAAGTTCCTATATTTCCAAATACCCCATGAGATATTAAGGAAAATAGGAACTAACTTGGAATCAAACTTCATTAATGCCCATACCAAATATGTAAATCTCCCAGATTGCCCCAAATAAGATAAAATTTGTGGACATTGAACAACCCAAGTTTCTTGAAGCACTGAATAGCCACAAAGAGCTTTATAACGAGCATTATAACCATCTTCCTCAAAAAACTTATAGTGTTCACACAATCCTGATGGAATAATCTCCCTTAAAACTAAATTATGTTTTGTAGGAAGACAATTCTTTCATGCCCTTCACCCAAAATTCTTTACTTTATTGGGCAACTTCAAATTCCAAAAATGTCTCCAAAACTGCTTGTATCTTCAACATTAGAACTTTAAGCATGATCTACTGGATTGAACATTTGCAAAGTTGTATGGTAGCAAGATTTCACAAAATAATAGCGACTCTTGTTTCCTAGCCACACGATTATGTCATCCACCATTACATTTGGGAACACAGAGAACCAATCTAGATTATGAAGAAAGCGATCTAGCTTTCTGGATTTTTAGAGAAATAGGAGTTCCCTTTCGACGCGCAGCCCGCCCTCGACCCTCTCATTGAAGATGGAGCCCTAATTGATGGCTTACAAATAGCTTGTGTATTTTGTGACCAAGTTAATGTATTTGGACCATTAGAAATCCCCGTGTATGTTAGAGGCCCAAATCACTTGTGACTCATTGAACAGAGCCCACTTGTGTCATTGTCAACCTCTGCGAGTAGTTACTATCAATAGTAACCACATCCTCTATCGATTCTATTGTCGAATCACCAAGAATCGGTACAGTGGACATGGAAGCAAAAGCACCCTTTGTCGGCAACACAAATTCATCCCCTGAGTTATAATCAACCTCTAATGGTTTCTCAAAAACAACTCGTGAGTGTTCGACCAAAGGAGGTTTATGGCTATGAGGCACATTATTTCCACCCTCCACCCTTAGCCAAGCACCATAAGGAAAACCATCCTGTTCAAAAGCATCCCTCTTAGCAAGCCACAAATCGCATTCCCAATCGGCATGGCTCAACCTCCCACAACAATAAAAATAAATAAATTTAGGAGTTGTCCATATTTCAAACGAATCTAAAATTATCTCTCCTTCTGATAGACAAAGTCTTTTTACACAGGGCAAGGATTGATGAATATCAATACGAACATGCACCCTTGAAAAAAACATCACAACCAGGGGATTGATTAGACAAATCTATATCTTCTATCAGGCTAATAGATGCATTAATACTTCGCACAGTGGAAACATTCATCCCTTTTAAAGGCAAGTCATATAATTAGATGCAAAAGGTTGCAAGTTTCAGTGAAATATAGTATGGTTGAAGATCACCAACATATTCAGTTAAAAGCACCAAATGCTTAACAAATGACCATGAGCTATAGCAAAATACCCTCTTCTTACCACTTTGTTTAGTGAATTGAACCAAGAACAAATTATCACCCAAATAAAAAAGCTTCACTCCTTTAATCGGATTCCACACGTTACACATCATAGTCTTGAAGCCTTCCTTATTAAAGAATTTCCTGATGAATAATCGGAATATAAAACAACTATCAGAATAATTCACCACAGAGTCAGGGGAGGGGTTTCATAGAATAACTTCAGACTTTTAATTCTCAAACAGAGATAATTTCTGCTACTTCTTATATAGATCATCATCCATCATGGGATGGATATATAACTCCGAACACAACCCAAGGATAAGGATCAAACTTGTATGAAAACAAGAATCAACTCTTAAGTTACAAATTAGATAGACGAAAAACGTTAATTAAGAGAGGCCACAACAACCGACAAAACAGTTACAAAGAGAATTCCGAATTACAAATTACTTGACTATCTATAAATGACTCGTTAATAAACAAAATTGTATGATTCGATTACAACCCTAACTGAAGAGACACACCACTGCAATCTACTCATATTTCTCTCCATGAAAAGCTGTTGAGATCTCTCTGTTATTTTTGGCAATGCTTGATTCTTGCACTGATGTAAATAGTGTGTTTATAGGCTCTGTATATCCCCTGTTTTACAGTTGTATATCTTTCCTTTTATTTTGCTTCTCTACAGCTGTAACTTTATGTTATTCCTCTGTAAATCATTATATAAGTAAAACATGGGCCATGTACAAACATATGCTATTTTTTCCTTATATGGTATCAGAGGATTTTTTTCCAATGTCTTCCTCAACCTCTACATTTTCGATTCCGCTTATGGAAGAGCTTGCTTCCCTTGATCTATTTTCTTCCAAAACTTATCTTCCTAATATCTCCATCAAATTAGCCTCTAACAATTATTTTCTTTGAAAAGTCCAAGTTGTTCCTATTCTACGTGGTCACGGGCTTCTTGGTATGTCACAAATGATCTTCCTTGCCCACCTACAGCCATACTAGAATTGATGGTGTTCTCATTCAGAATCCAACTACTGTCAAATGGCTCCGTATTGATCAATTGATCCTTGGATGGATCAATAGCTCGTTGTTCGATGCTCCCCTCTCTCAGGTGATCAACAATGAGACCTCCCATAAAGCTTGGGACGTGTTCGAAATGTTGAATGGTTGACATACTCGGGATCGTGTTGAACAAATGAAAAGAGAGTTGCAAACACTCACCAAAGGTACTGCTTCAATGGAAGAATACCTTCACAAAGCCAAGTCTTGGGCTCTTGCTCTCCACGGTTCTAGAAAACCTATCAAAGATGATGATTTTATCATTTGTATACTCAAAGGGTTGGGCTCTGAGTTTGATCCTATAGTTGCTGCTATCAATGCAAGAGACAACTTCCCTTCTCTTGAGTCTGTCATCAGCAAGCTACGTGATTTTGAACTCCAAATTTCTACTGATCGAGACATTGCTTCATTCGTTGCTTTTTACATAAATCGTGTTGCTGGAAATTCTTCTTCTCGTGGGCATCAAAATTAGCCAAAGTTCAAAACAAATCATGGTGGTGGACGTTCTCATGGTCGCACAAACACTACTTGTTCTCAACAAATCTCCTTCAGTGGTGGTGGTAAAGCTCCTGCACGTACTAGTCATATCACCTGCTTTCGGTATGGAGGTCCTAATCACAAAGCCAACTGCTGCTATGCCACCGATGAGGAAGCCAAGGGCTACCAAGCATTCCTTGCTGTCCAAACTGGTTATACCACTGGTGATACCTAGTATCCCGACACTGGCGCAAACCAACATATGGCTCCTAGAACCACTGATGCTAAAGGTATTCTACCATATACTGGTAACAACTCTGTAATGGTTGGAAACGGTTGTGGTCTTCCTATATCTACTGTTGGTCATTTTGATGTTCCACATACGTCTCTCACGATCACTAATGCTCTTATTGTGCCTAATATTAAAAATGAACTTCTCTATGTTTCTCAATTTACATTTGATCACAATTGCTACTTTGTGTTCTATCCATGGGGTTTGTTGATTAAGGATCTGAAGATGAGTTGAGTGCTGTTTAAGGGCTTAGTTGAAGATGGTCTCTACCCTTTACGTGCAAACTCCACTTCCTTTTCCCCTATTGCATTTCCAGCTACCAAAATTTCTAACAATCTTTGGCACGCACACTTGGGCCATCCAAACTCCAGAACTCTTAAGTCTATACTTCCTTGTTTACCTACTTTAAATTAAAGTATTTGTTTTTGTGAAAGTTGCACTCTTGAAAAATCAAAGAAATGATCTATTTCCTCTCATATTGTCTATGCTAAATCTTTTCTTCACACTCTTCACATGAATGTGTGGGGTCCAGCTCCCATCCCCTCTTATGATGGCTTTAGATTTTATTTAGTTGTTATTAATGAGTATTCACGATACATATGGCAACTTCCCATGGCTTGTAAATCTGATGTGCTTCATATACTTCTTTCATTTTTTCAAATGTTGGAAATCCTTGTTAAAACATTATTTTTCTTCACAATGGATTATTCATCAATTATCTTGTCCTGATACCCCCGAACAAAATTGTTTAGCTGAATGCTAATATCGTCATATTGTTGAAACTGGTCTAACCTTACTGGCTCACTCATTTCTTCTCTCCAAATTTTGGACTGCCGCTTTCACTACTGCCATCTTTCTTATTAATCAATTACCAACTCCTATACTTGATGGCAAGTCTCCATATGAACTTGTTTTTCATTCGCCGCCCACCTATACCACCTTGCTTGTATTTGGTTGTGCATGTTATCCCTTTCTAGCCCCTTTTGGTTGGTCCAAACTTGATCTTAAATCCACATGATGTGTTTTTCTTGGTTACTCACCACATCACAAAGGGTATTGTTTCATGAATATGGTTTCTGGTCGTGTTTACATTTCTCGACATGCTTTGTTTGATGAGACAGCATTTACTTTCTCAAATCATTTCGTTGTGCCCAAAGGATTTATTGATGTTTTTTAGAGTTCGGCATCTACCTCTAGATTTTTATCATGAATCCATTCATCTCCCTTACGTGTCTTCCAGTTCTTCCCAATCTACATAGTCTTCTATATATGTTCTAGCTCCTTCTACCCTTCAACAACCTAAAGCTCAACCAAATGTCACTCCGTCTAATACCTCAACAACCACTGCACCATCCTCTCATGAAGCCCTTCGACATCATGGTACTACTTGCACTCACCCAATGGTTACTAGGAACTAGGATGGTACACGAAGGCCTAAGGTCTTGTTCTCTACTCACCATCCCATTCCCACTTGTTTTATGGCTAAATTGACTGCTTAGCCCACAGAGCCTTGCACTTTTAAACAAGCCCTCATCCTCTTTGGCAGTAGGCCATGCAATCTGAATTTGAAGCTCTCCATGCCAATAAGACGTGGACCTTAGTTCCCAAAACTGTCAATATGAATTTGGTGAGTAGCAAATGGGTTTTTAAAGTCAAGACATGAGCTGATGGATGTATCGAACAATATAAAGCCCGTCTTGTGGCAAGGGACTTTACTCAACTTTCGGGTCTTGATTATGATGAGACTTTCAGCCCTGTTGTGAAGCCTCCTATTATTCGTCTCATCTTAACAATGATTTACCAGGGGAAGGGAGCTCAGAAAGGTTCAATGGTCACTTACGCAAATAGAAAAAGAAAGGTTTCGAGTTCAAGTTTACGTGGATGACATAATTATAACCCCGTTCTTCAAATTATTCTATCAATGATTTTCTATCTCATATGTCACAAGTATTTCACATGAAGGACTTGGGAGCTTTGCCTTATTTTCTTGGTTTACATGTTGTGCTTGACAGCACTACCTTAACTCTCAGTTAGACATGTTACCTATTGTCCCTTCTCCAGAAATTCGGTCTTGATGGAGCAAAGCCAGTATCCACTCCTCTAGCATTTGACACTCAACTCTCTGCATCTGATGGTCCTCCACTCATAGATCCAACCTTATATTGTTAGATAGTTGGCTCCTTCCAATACCTCAAGTTAACTCAGCCTGATGTTGCTTATGCAGTGCATTTTGTATGTCAGTTTATACAAGCTCCATGTGCACCACATCTAGTTGCCGTGAAACGCATTTTCAGGTACTTAAAGGGCATTATAAACCTTGGTCTTCGCTTTGGCAAGAGTCCCATTTCCGCTCTCATTGGCTACTGCGATGCGGACTAGGCTGGATCCTGTGACGACCGTCAATCGACTACTGGGTTTGCCATTTTTATGGGTGAAAATTTGTTATTGTGGGGAGCAAAGAAACAAGAGCTACGATCTCAAGGTCCTCCGCTAAAGCCGAATATTGAGCCCTCGCTTCTACCACAGCCGAGCTTATGTGGTTTACGAATTTATTTCAAAGTCTTAGCTACTCCATTTCGTGCCCCACTCTTCATTATGATAATAAGAGTGCTCTGAGTATTGCTAAAAACCCGATCTTCCACCACAAAACAGAGCACATCGAGATCGACGTTCACTTTATCTGTGAACAAGTTGCTCGTAGACAGGGGCGGAGCTAGGATTTGGTATTTGGGGGGGCGATTGACAAAGTGTGTGGTATGTTTAAGTATAAGTAATATGTATTTTTTGTATGTGACTATATAAAAAACAATAATCATACATCATAAAATTCTATACAAAAAATACATATCTATAAATCATCTTTATAAGATCATTTTTCTTAAGATTTTCATAGTTTGCGAGAGACCATTACAAAAAGAAAAGAAAATGAAATATCAACTTAGGATTTTCCTTTCAAATTAAGCTCAGCAACGATCTTTCATGGAATAAAATTCATCCATTATCATCTCTAAAGTGAAATTTTTGGCAATTTCTTTCTCAATATAAACTAGCAAATGATCTGCAAGAAACTCATTTTTCATCCGCGTACGCAATCTAGTTTTTTTAAGTTTCATGGCAGAAAATGCTTGCTCAATAGTAGCAGTAGAAACAGGAAGAATTAATACTAGACGAATTAACCTGTCAATCAAATAATAAATCTTTGACTTTTCTGAAATTTCTAATCCTCTGCATAGCTCAGATAATGTAGACATATCTTAAAAATCTGGATGCGTCAGCACATCAAGCTCATAATGCTGCAATTGAATTCTCAAAAGGAATTTTTCTTGCTCAGTAAAATCCTGTGGATAAAATTTCTCAACCAATTTGCATATATCATCAATTTTAAATGATTTGTATACACCTTTAGGGTTTAAAGCAGCACTAAGAATAAGAAGTTCCATTGTTTGGTCGTTAAATCTATTATTCAAGTCTTATAACTGGAAGTCTATTGTAGTAGTAAATATATCAATCCTAAAATGATGCTCCATTGACTTGTCAACTTGACGATGAGATTTGCCTCGAGCTCTAGTATATTGGTCATTCATATTGAGATTATCAATTTGACCTGTTTTACAAAATGATTTAACATCAGTAAGCAAAGACTCCCACCCATCATCTCTCAGATTTTGAATGAGTACTTTTGTGGTTGAAACTAGGCTCATGGCATTCACAATATCTTGAGAATTTTGTTGCAAAGATTAGCAAAGTGCATTAGTGATTTCCATGATTTTTTTATCATATGTAATATCATAATAAATTGAAAAGATGTTAATACCACGTAAGCCGCTTCAGCATTACCACGTTGAGAATAATTTGATCCCTCATTTGAGATAGTATTGATAACTGAGCAAGTAGCACTGAACATCCTCATCAAGCTACAAACAGATTGGAAATGAGATCCCCATCTAGTATCTCCAGCTCATTGTAGCGTACCAATTTGATTTGCCCCTTTTACAGTCTCAATCTCATTGGAAGCGATCAAACTTTCAATTTCAGCAACTTGAGCAGATTGTAATTCATCATGACGTTTAGAAAAACCAACAACAATATTGATAATGGATGTCAAATGGATAAAGAACTGATGAACATGTTTGGCTTTTCTAGAGGCTGCAACTAAAGCTAATTGTAGTTTATGAACCCAACAATGAACATAATAGGCATAAGGACAATATTTAAGAAATAAAGCTTGTAATCCATTCCATTCACCATGCATATTACTTCCTCCATCATATTCCTGACATCGAATATTCTCAATTTGAAGGTCATAACGAGAAAGAAGAATGCATATCTCATTTTTTAGAGTTAGTGCCATAGTATCTCTGACATGCACAATATGAAAAAACTGCTCTCTAATAAAACCATCTTTATCAACAAACCTCAAAATGATAGCCATTTGTTCTCTTTTAGACTCATCCCAAGTTTCATCAACCAAAATATAAAATTTGGCATCCCCAATTTCTTCGCGAATCACATTTTGCACTTTACTTGCAAATATGTGCAAAATTTCCTTTTGAATTTGGGGTGATGTATATTTTGCATTTTGTGGAGCATTTCCCATGACAACTCCATTAACTTAATCATTATAACTTGCCAAAAGTTTTATCAGTTTAATGAAATTACCTTGATTTTTTTAGTCAGAACTTTCATCATGACCTCTAAAGGCACAAGCTTGGAACGTAAGTCATCAAACACTTTCTATCGAAGTTTTGAGCCGCAACAGATTATTCTTCATCTCTTATGATACCTGTTTTTCAACTAATTTGTCAATATGTCTTGACTGATTCATTAGATCCTCACAACATTTTACAGTATTTTTATGTGGTGAATTTGGATCTCTCCCCACATTCCTATTAAAGGATAATTCATTCCATCATTTCCTTTTTTTCAATTGTCAAAACCTTTATTGGTAAATGCATCTGATCTTGGACAGCCTGTTGATTTCTTAGCAAAAATGTAGCATGGAAGACAAAATATAGCATTCTTCGATGGTGAGTACTCCAACCAATTTGAATATCTTTGAAACCAAGAAAATTGAAATCGATGACGTTGATTACCTATTCCTGAAAATGAATATTTTGAAAGTTTAGGTTGATATGGACCAGCTTTAAGATAGGCACGTCAGATCTTATCTTGTAGGCCGGTTAGTAGGAAATTCCCATATTTGTGGATGTAATCCTGGATCACGTTCCAAAGAGGTAGCATCCATCTCTTCAGGTTGGATTCTTGAAGTTTTAGAGGGACACTCGTCAGTGATAGAAGCATCACGTTCCGTTGTTAACGAGCACTCTAAATGTATATTACTCTCCGAATTGTCCACATCTTTTTTTTTTTAAAAAAAAAGAATCAATTGTTCTTGGATTGCTCATATTTTTCTATACTTTAAGAAAAATTTATTGATCAAGAATAAACCTAATAAGTACCTAATAAGTAATGATATAAAGTTGTTAGATTTTTTTTATATAGTTTGTATTTATTAAAGTGAACAAAAAAAATTAGATGCAAATGTTCTATCAGGCTATCGGTAACAGAATAATCATCAAGCTTGTAGAATTGAAAAATTCATAAAGTACCTTTTAAAAGCCTGTGGCGGCGTGACCCTCTCTCAAAGATTATAAAGTACTTTTTATGAGCATTTGATCCCTAAAATAAACTCATAAAAAAGATGCAGACAAATTAGATAACACTACTTAAAAGTTTATGAGTAACCTACACAAAAAAACAAACTTATTTTTTTTTTCAATTTTTAGCATTTCATAGGAATCAAAATAAAAATTCTAGCTAATTTTTTTTTCTTATTTAAAAAAAAGTCACATAGAACACTCAAAGTCTCAAAAGTTACTATTATTCACAAGATAAATTATTGTTTCTATCGATTAAAAAAAGCCACATCCCAACTTTTTTCTTTTCTCCAACTTGTGAGAAAAGATAACCTTCCACTTCCAGACCTCTAGACTTCTAGTTACTTAAATATTAGTAATTGTTTAATTATTGTTCATAACTCACAAAAACCACAACAAATAATATATTTTATTAATAGACACCTTTAACTTTTGGTCCTTTGCATTTTTGTGTTCTTTTACAATCGTAACTTTTGTCTTTTAGCATTTTACTTTATCATGAGTTTGCAAGTCCCAAGCCCAAGGGGTCTTCCGTCTTCACTCTTCCATCTTAGCCTCTTATTCTTAATATAATAATAAGAGAAGTCTCGAACTCGAAGGACGAACGATGAACATTGAAGGGGGCAAGGCACTGAGTCCGTGAGTAGCAGACTTGCACTCGCATAAATTCATAATCGCATTGACTATTAAGTATTAAAATTTTAAAAGCGAAACCCATCGGCCAAAGCTCTGTATTGGAACCCATTTTTTCTAAAAATAAAAAAAAATAGTAAAACGAAACAAAATTGAACGGTCTGAAGACTCTGAACTTACTTCATCACCGAAAGGTAGAAGAGTAGAAGGTAGCCCACTGCCCACAAGTTCCAACAGCTGAAAGGTGAAGGGCCGTGAAGCATTGAAGAGTGAAGGCGAAGCCAAGAAGCTATGGAAAGGTTGAGAAAGTAAGGCTACACTTGAGTAACTGAGTTGCCTGTTGGTATTTTTTTTTTATTTTCTCCTTGTAGAAAACAAGAAACAGATAGTCTAAAATAAACTCTGTATTTCGATTGATTAAAAGAGTGTACAGAATGTATGGATTTATAATACAATTGTGAGTAATGGGCTCTACTTGATATTACATTCAAAATTCAAAAGATGCTATAGAGGCGTGTAACAGAAACGAAAATAAAGGTCCAGGATTTTTTGCTATGTCTCCTCCGTAATTTGAGACTTGAACTGATTTTCAGTTGCTACAGAATATTCTGCTTGATCTGGTACATGATTATTGGAACCTGATTTAATATGCCCCCTCAATCGAATGGGCAGCTCCTGCACATGAAGATTGGCTCTTAGAAGATTAAACCGTGCCGTAGCTAGAGGTTTAGTCAATAAGTCTGCTAGTTGATCACGTGTAGACAGAAATGAAACCTGAAGATGCTGCTTCAGAACTTGATCTCGTACGAAATGGAAGTCAATTTCAATGTGTTTTGTACGAGCATGAAACACTGGATTTGATGAGAGGTAAGTGGCTCCAATATTATCACACCAAAGGGTTGGACAATGTTGAAGTGGCATCTTGAGCTCTTTCAGTAGCGATTGAAGCCACTGTAATTCTGCTGTAGTATTAGCTAGGGACTTATATTCAGATTCGGTGCTGCTGCGTGCCACAGTTTGTTGCTGTTTACAACTCCAACTAATTAAATTGTCACCATGAAAAATACAATAGGCACCCACACTTCGCCTATCAACATTGTCACTTGCCCAATCCGCATCACTAAAAGCTTGTAAAGTATGAGATGATCGACCAGTAATATGTAAACCGTAGCTTACCGTGTGTTTGAGATAGCGAAGGATTCGTTCCACTACTTGCCAGTGAATATCTTTTGGCTGATGCATGAACTTGCTCACCTTATGAACTGCAAACGCAATATCAGGTCGTGTAAAGCTGAGATAGTGTAAGGCACCAACTGTACTCCGATATAAATGTGGATCCTCAAAATCAACACCTTCAAATTTTGAGAGTTTGCAACTTGTGGACATTGGGGTGCTGCAAGGTTTTACCTTATCTAATTTTACTCTTCGTAACAGATCAATAACATATTTCCGTTGGGTCAAAAATAAATTGCCATCATCATGCAGCATTTCAACTCCTAGAAAATATGATAGTGATCCCAAATCTTTTACAGGAAAGGCACGGCCAAGATAAGCAATTAGTTTTGTAATTTCCTCAAGATGAGAGCCTGTGACGATTATATCGTCAACATAGATAAGTATTAGCAGCTGAAAATTTGCAATTCGCATGATGTAGAGAGAGTATCTGATTTGGAACCAACAAAGCCATATTGATTCAATTTTTCTGTCAACCGAGAGAACCAAGATCGGGGAGCCTGACGCAGACCATGCAGACTTTTGTTCAACCTGCATATATGAGTGGGAAAATCCGGGTGAATGAACCCTTGAGGTTGAGACATATATACCTCTTCATTCAACAGTCCATGAAGAAAGACATTCTGAATATCCAGTTGCCTAATACTCCAACCTTTGGAGATAGCAATAGACAATACCAACCGAATCGTACTTTGTTTAATGACTGGGCTAAAGGTTTCCAGGAAATCTACTCCATGTTGATGATAACCTTTAGCGATCAGTCGTACCTTATACCTCTCGATAGTGCCATCTGCATGTTTCTTAATTTTGTAAACCCACTTATTTCCAACGAGGTTGACATTGGACGTAGCTGGAATAAGATCCCAAGTATTGTTTCTTAAGAGGGCATTGAATTCCATGTTCATTGCTTCTCTCCACTTTTGGTCCTTCGAAGCTTCAGTGAAACAAGTTGGTTCAACCAGAGCTTGACTGGATTGTGCAACAAGCGCATGAGGGAGTGGGTATTTGATAAACCCCACATAAGGGTGCTTTGGTTTGAGGGATTGCGTCTGAGATCTGGTAGTCATTTTTCATGGGATTGATGCATCAACAACAGAGGAAGGAACGACATGCACTGCTGGAGCTGGCACTTCAATTTGACCAACAGTTGTAGTGATAGCATCTGGTAAATGATCAGAGTCAGGTGGAGAGACTGGATTGGCACTACTAACATCACCTGCACAGAGAGTTAGAGAACTCGGGACACTTGGATTTAAAGTGGATGGTAAGGTTATAGTGGGGGAGTCGGTGATTAGAGGCGCAGAGGGCTGTGATTTATAAGGAAAGAATGATTCATCGAAAATGACGTGTCGTGAGACGAATATTTTGCCAGTAGATAAATCTAGACACTTATAGCCTTGATGTGAGAGACTGTAGCCAATAAAAATACACGTTTTTTTTTTATCTATAATCAAATTTATGTTTTTTATAGGGACGTAAGTTTGGCCAACACGCGCAGCCGAAAACACGCATAAAATTATAATTGGGTTTTTGTTTATAAGCTTTTTCAAACGGAGAGCAATTATTCAAAATTTTACTAGGAAGACGATTAATTATATATACAGCTGTTAAAAACGTATCCTCCCAATATGGTTTTGGAAGATTAGCATAGGCCAGTAAAGCTAGGCCCATTTCTACAATTTGTCGATGTTGTCTTTCAACCGAACCCATTTGCTCATGCGTGTATGGACAAGCAAGGCGGTGTTGAATGCCACAGTTTGAAAAATATGTATTGAGCCTACGATATTCACCACCCCAATCAGTTTGAATAGCTTTAATTTTGGTGTTAAAGTGTCGTTCAACATACGTCTGGAATTGTAAGAAAATATGTTCGACATCAGACTTTTGCTTAAGAGGAAATAACCAAATAAATTTTGTAAAAGCATCCAAGAAACAAACATAATATCGAGAACCATAGCTCGAAATCATGGAACTAGGCCCCCAGACATCTGAATAAAGCAGTTCCAAGGGCTTCGTAACATGAGGTATAGAAGAAGAAAAAGGTAAATTATGACTTTTTGCCATCTCACATTCAGGACAAATTCGGTGCCTTTTATTGGAATTGAAGGGAAGATTATTTGAGTGGAGAACATGATTAACAGTTCTGTAAGAGGCGTGGCCAAGGCGACAATGCCAATCAGAGACTGAGACACGTACACTAGCAAGAGCTTTTGGATATAAATGCTGAAGAGGTTGCGAAAAATAGTAGAGACCGTCTTTGACTACACCTTTATGCAGGATGTTCCCCGAGTAATCCTTGATCAAGAAAAAAGAAGCGTGAAATTCAAAGTAGACAGGATTATCTTCAGTGAATTTTTTCATAGAGATGAGATTTTTTGTAATTTGAAGGACAACTAAGATTTGATCAAGAACAAAGGATTGAGAGTGTGTGGATAAAGATCCTTTTCCTAGGTGAGTTATGTGCAAACCTGTTCCATCTCCGACTTGAACCTGATCATTACCAGCATACTCTTCATTACGAACATTAAGATTGTTGAAGTTGTTAGTCAAGTGGTGCGTAGCTCCAGTGTCGGCATGCCATTCTTGATCCATTGAATGCTGTATGGGTTGATTGGAGGCAATGTTGGCTTGATGAGTGGGCCGAGGAGGTTGAGGAAAAACTGATTATCAAATCACTTGAAGCACCGAGCCGCAGTATGACCAGGCTTGTCACATAGCTGACACCAAAGGTTAGTGTAGTTATTGGGACGAACAACAGTTTGGAAGTTACCTCTGCTACGGGAGGAGGATTGGCCTCTTCCTCTGTTTCGAAAGTTGGAGTTGTGTCCACGACCACGGAATCTAGAAGAAGGTTGCTGTTTGGTAGCAACATTAGCCGATGGAGTAGCTGATAAGAGAGCTTGTTGATGATACTGCACACGTGCTTCACAAGTGAGCAGCATAGAGTACACCTCTTCTAAGGTGACATTTTCTTTAACAGAGATTGTGGTAACAAGAGAATCATACTCGGGTCCGAGACCAGCAAGGAGATATGTGATGATCTCATCACATTTGAGAGCCTGACCTGCCATAGCGAGGTCGTCAGCGAGTTTCTTCACATACATAAAATAGTCTGTAATAGACTGTGTAGTTTTCTGAGCAGTGGCAAGCTGCGAGCAAACTTGGATGACTTTGGCTTTTGACTGTGTAGCAAAAGCCGTGTGAAGAGAGGTCCAAACTGCATGAGAAGTGCTGCACTGCGATACCTGCATGAGCACTTCATCAGTGAGAGAAGCATTAAGACAGCTGAGAATGAGATTATCTTGGGTTTACCAGATATCAAAGGCTGGGTTGGGTTGCAGGGTTCCAGCAGTACGAGAGATTTCTTTCGCAGGCATTTTAAGGGTACCGTCAACGTATCCAAAGACTTTTTGACCCTTAAGAAAGGGAAGCATGGTGGCTTTCCAATTTGGAAAATTGGTACGGGTAAGTTTAGTAATATTGATGCTGTTGGAAGGATTGAAGACAGGGAGATTGGTAGGAGTGTTATTAGAGGTAGAGGAAGAGTTGGTGGAGACGGCCATGGTGTATATGGATTGGAATGAGAAAGTAGTTTAGAAAAAGTGAGTCTGGGCGTGAGCAGAGAAGAAGAATTTAGGAAATGACATAAGTCTTTCTCTGATACCATGTAGAAAACAAGAAATAGATAAGCTGAAATAAACTCTGTATTTCGATTGATTAAAAGAGTGTACAGAATGTATGGATTTATAATACAATTGTGAGTAACGGGCTCTACTTGATATTACATTCAAAATTCAAAAGATGCTATAAAGGCGTGTAACAGAAACGAAAATAAAGGTCCAAGATTTTTTGCTATGTCTTCTCTGCAATTTGAGACTTGAACTGATTTTCAGTTCCTGCAGAATATTCTGCTTGATCTGGTACATGATTATTGGAACCTGATTTAATACTCCTTTGTCCGTGATGTGTTACACTGTTATCTGTCTATAAGATTTGATTTCACTTCTCGAGATTTATGCTTTATCGGTAAGGTGCAAAGATTTGTGTGTCAGTTATCAAGTGAAGTGAAGTAAAAAATTAGAGTGAGGTTATGTGAGTATGGGAATTTGAGGGGACAATTTTAATAAAATTTTTGAAAATCTGAATATTGCGGGCAATTTTAATTATATAGAGAAATATTATATTTATTTACCTACTGGAGTAATTTTTTTTAAAACTTTTTTGGGGGGAAGGGGGTAGCCCCCCAACCATATAACTAGTTCCGCCCCTGCAGTCGTAGAGTTATCCAGCTTGCGCATATTTCTGGACAGGACCAAGTGGCTGACATCTTCACCAAATCTTTGTGCAGTCCGAAATTTACATCCAATTGTAGCAAGCTCTGTATCGGACCACTCCCGCCTTGAGTTTGAAGGGGAATGAAGAGACACACCACCGCAATCTACTCCTCATATTTCTCTCCATGAAAAGCTGCTGAGATCTCTGTCATTTTTGGCAATGCTTGATTCTTGCTCTGATGTAAATAGAGTGTTTATAGGCTCCGTGTATTCCCTGTTTTATAGTTGTATATCTTTCCTTCTGCTTTGCTTCTCTACCGCGGTAACTTTTCGTTATTCCTCTGTAAATCATTATATAAGTAAAACATGAGCCATGCACAAACGCAGACTATTTTTTCCTTACACTAACAATAGCCAAAACTCATAGCTAACGTACTCTTAGCCCAAGACTGCTTCATCAGATGAAGCCCAACATAAAAACAAAGTAAATGATGTTTTTCATCTTAAATTTTATCTTTTTCAGTCACACGGGTTGATGCAGTATATTTTCAATGGCTTTCCATTTAAGTTCTTAGCATAAGAAATGATTTGATCTGCATTACATCAATTGATGTCATTGGAGATGAAAAATCAAAGATAAAGCCAAAGTCATATAAACCACAAAACTAAAAGTGGAACAAGACAAAACCAGAGTAAAGCAAGTAATTTGACAGCAAGTACTCAATCTTAATTGCGCACACTAACTGGCTATATAGCTCCTTGTCTGCAAGATCATTGTCAGAAAGTCGACCAAATGCATATATAGTGCATGAGTTTATAGACTTTACAGGTCAAGCAAACATCTCTTAAGCACAGCTGGATGAATGCAATGCCTATTCTTAGGTGTCCCACAACTTGAATGGTCCATGAATGCAATGAACTTTCGCTTTTGAATTATTATTACGAGTCCATATCAGCATTTATGGATGTGAAAATATGAACAAGCTATATACCCTTTTCAAGAGGGCCGGTTTTCTTCTGGCATTAATAAGTTTGGTCACCGTTGCATGCTTGAGGATGACCAAGACACCATCTCAATAATATACACACTTCCAGATATTTGTGGACCAAAACCAAGCAAGACCTCCTAGTTTTGACTATCTACAGCAGCCAAGAGTTCACGAATCTCCATCTGCTTCATCTGCCATGAAGACGATCATCTTAAACATGCACCAATTTGGGTTAATTTATTACAAAAAAGAAAAAAAAAAAAAAAGGAAAAAGAACTCTCTGGTGGTTGATGAAGAGCACTGTACTTGTAGTTACAAAAATCAGATATTGTGGTGGTTGCAGCTAGAATCAGTGAGGCTGGGCCGGCCGGCTCAATGTATAGGTGCCGTGGCTTAAGGCTAAAATTTTGAGTGAGACTTTTTTTTTTTTTTAAAGGTAAAATTAAATAAATTTATTTTTTGTAAATTTATTTAAAATAAATTTAAAATAATTCCTATAATTTTGTAAAGTAAAATTCTTGATTAAGATTTTTTACCACATTTTCAACTAATAACTCACTTAATCTTTATTAGGAAATTTTTGATTTAGAGAGAATTTTATCAAATCTAGTTTTACAAGTATTTTAGACTCTTAGACACAATTATAATCATTATTGTCAATAAAGTTATATAAACAACTTACACATTTGAAAAAAAGTGGGCCCTTGCCTCTTCAAAAGATTATACAAAAACTTTTTATGAACACTGAAAAATTAGATTTTATTATTTATAATTTTCACATTAATTATATATTAAACTAATAATGACAAAAGAGAAGCGTATTCTTAAAAGGAGAATAGTTAAAATAATTATTATTTGTAATACTTCTAAAAATTAATAATGACATAATATATATTTGATCTTGTTTATATTTTCATTCTCATTGAGTTAATTAAAGTTTTTTTATTGGATATATATTTTAAAAATTCTACTTTATATTTTTTTGGGGACGCCTTCTTCTATTAGGGGCCTTAGGCAATTGCCTAACTCACCTAATGGAAGAGCCGCCCTGGAGTGAGGATTCCACTTAGAAGAGGTATTCCCTCTGGAGAGAATTGGGATTTCTAGAGATAAGTGTAAGATTCAGCTCGCATGCAGGTCCTGATCTTCCAAATTAAGGAGGTTTTTAACGGCTTGATATTGTCATTTTTGTGTTTTTTTACAACTATATGCTACAGGGCATGGATATGCATGATGGCCCTGTTATTTCTGATCTAGGGTTAGTGTTATATGAGTAACAAGAGATAAATGTAATGGGAAATGATAACTTACAATCCTTGATCTTTTACAACTTTATATTAAATGAAAGGTAGTTTTGTAAAATTGGAATTCGGGATTAATGAAGTGTCATGCTTATATTGAGCCTCGTTTGGTTGATAGACTCAACTGAATTAATCCAGTCTAGTTTAATTCTAAACTGAGTTTAATATCCAAACACACAACTCTCAAATTATTAAACTTATCTCAACTCAAAACATTTTTACACGTGGGGCTCATTATTTTTTTCAATTTAAAACCTCTTTACACGTGGGATCCATAACTTTTTTCAACTTCCTATAAATATATCTAAACTCATCTTAACATCCAAACACATTTAAACCTATTTTAAGTAGATCTCACAAAACTCACTTTATCATCTTAACTCACTACTATTCATAAAGAACTTAATTCAACTCAAA
Source organism: Pterocarya stenoptera (assembly GCA_003123785.1). Lineage (NCBI taxonomy): Eukaryota > Viridiplantae > Streptophyta > Magnoliopsida > Fagales > Juglandaceae > Pterocarya > Pterocarya stenoptera. The sequence continues at coordinate 55,743 of QEOT01002743.1, read as the reverse complement.
CACAGCCTGTGAAATGAGCAGTAAGAAATTTGTAGATATATTAGGATTAGAGACAATAGAACCTCACAAACCCATCAAGAGTACCTTTTTACTCGTAAAATCGAGTCGTAGATGTATCATTACCCGAATGTGATTGGTAACAACATTACCTCACAAACCCATCAAAAGTATCTCCTACTCCTAATATCCAAATCGACTTGGTCTTAAAACCAAGAATTTTGCTAGGTACAAGCAAGTTTGCGTACCAATCTGCGTATTAATCATGTTGCCTTCATATTCTAAATTTAAATTAGCACTGTTTTTAATAAAGTTTACTTTTTGACCAATCACATTGAATGGGTACGTGTATTAATGCACAGAATCGCTTACAATAGATTTTTCCTAAAACCAATGCATCAAGTTCTTAATTGGTTACAGTCTGCTATGAAATCTTTCTCTAGAATTAGTTTGGCTTATATATCTAGTGAAAAAATAACTGGATGTGGCATGTTATGTAGATGAACGAACAAGATCATCCATTGAGATTAATAAATAGATCGATTTCGTTTCTTGATTAAACTTGGCATGAGTTTTATCTAGTAAAGACATAAATAGAAGCTTTGTAAAAACATTATTGAGACAAGACCATCACAAAAACAACAAAAAGGTCCGACAAACAAACAGAAAACTGGAGAACAAATGATTCAAGCCACCTGACTTGATCTTCTTCTTCTTCCTCAACTTCTTTTTGTCTTTTTTTCACCATAACTTAGGGCAACAAGGAGAATGGGAGCTTGTACTAAACACCCATTATATGTTGGATTTTCACGTATTCCATTTGCGATCATAGGTCTAAGTGTCAAAACTTTGAAAATCTTAGTATTTTATCTAAAAGAAATACTTAATCATAAAGAAATTACACAAAAGTAATCACACAAACTGATGTGACTTGATATGATTTATTATATTATAAAGTTATTTTTATTGTAAAGTAAATCTAACGGACTACATAAAACTACTTCAGTCTGTAGAATTACTTTTGTGTAGTCCTTTTATAGCTATAGTTATTCTTTATTATCTACAATCTCCGTGTTTTAGCAAGCTATGCATGCACATCCCACCATCACCCCAACATGCATGGGCGATTGAACCTAGGAAAACAACCCTGCAATACATATGGAAATCTCCGCAGAGTTTATGTGATATTCAAGATTGCAAGAGCTATTAAGGCGTTGGTGGATATGTGACAAGTCTCCCCCTGCATCCAGCTTATAAAGGGGAATTTAATTATCATCAACTGACTATAAAGATCTTAATGGTGATTAATCTTACTTCTTAAATTACTAATAATGATAGACTTCTAATTATTTTTTATAATTCTTTTACAACAAACCAATGTGACTGTGCCACCTCATTATTAACCGCGTTAATATTTTCTTAATTTAATTGTTTTAATATTATAAAATTATTCTATATATCATTATTCTTAAACTAGCGTGTAAAATAGGGTCATGCTAAATAAGGCTCCAATGTTGCAAAAAAAAGACCACATTTTTTGTGTTGCACAAAGTTTCCATGGTCGTCTTAACAATTTATAGTTTATGCTTGAAACCAGGAGGTTTAGACACTTGTCACCTTCGTCAATCTCGACGTGATAAAGTTGGAACTCCCGTATTATAGCAGCGATACGTTGCTTTTTAGCGCGATAAATTTGGGCGATCCCTCGTTCAACTTATCGTGGCGATTATACAGCGTGGCCCCGACAACCATCTTTTAGCGTTTAAAAAATTTCGATTACGTTTTCGTCTGTTTCGATTTCGCCTTAATAGCTACAAATCCCCAATCCTGTGAGCTCCCAAAAGAACCCTAAAACCCCAAATCCGATCTCACTGACTCCGATTGAAGGTAAATTTCTATCCCTTTGACCATTTTCCCTAATACCCAAGTCCTAATTTATTCAATTTTCCATTTTTTAAGATTTTCTTTCTTTTAAATTTCTTATATGTGTGAATGTTTAGGTAGCGGAAAAGATTGAAAATGTCTTTGGAGGGAGGAGAAGGAGTAGGGACGAAGAAGAGGAGGAGTGCCCGGATATTGGAATTGGAGGGAGAGAAGGAGAAGAAGAAGAAGCACAACGACGGCAAGGACCAACAGGAGGACAAACCCCTGTCCAAACCAAAATCCAAATACAAATCCATGGTTGAGGCTTCTCAGGATTCTCAGCAAGAGGACCAGGAGGACGACGAGCAGCATGAGAACCATGGAGAGCATGAGGAGGAGGAGGAGCAAAGGCCAAGTACGACTGAAGCAGCGGCATACGCACCCGCTGTTGAAGAAGAAATACTTGAAGACGTGGCCGTTACTTTTGTTGCTTCCCCATTTCAACAGGTCTCTCTTCTATTCTTCCAAACTGCTTTATTTTTATTTTTATTTTTATTTTGTGACAAAATAAATTAATAAAATGAAATATGAGTTTCTCTTTCCATTTTGTTGCTTTGCTGACTTTAATTCGAAACAATATATTATTTGCACATGGTTTACATTTATTTTTTTAAAATAAACATCTTTGATGATGAGTTATTAGAGGGAAATGTGTATGCAAGGCGGGCAGATAACATTATCCTTTTAATTTTTTTAATTGATTAATTGGTAAAAGAGAATGGAAGTGGTGAAGTCCATCAAACATAAACCCTGAAGAGTGAGGCTTTCATTTAAATAAGCTTTGTTGTATAGTGTATGTATAAAAGCTGGTGGTTTGTTATGAAAAATATCACCTGGATATGCTGGATGAATGAGCTCTTGTTCAAATATAACGTTCCTTCTGAAAACAGAATGGAGAGTCAGATCATGATTTTAAAATCTATCAGGTATTCGTGTAATCAACCAAAACAGGGAGATACATTATATTAGCTGGATGCGTTAGGTGTTTCTTGGAAGTAAAGGATGACTGTTATTTTAGTTGGTCACTTTGGTTACAATAATATAGATTGGGCGTCTATTATAATCTGTACAAATTGGATGTTCTAACCTATATTATCTTTTCTTTTGTTTGGCTAAATTGATTAAAAGAAAAATCACAGATGATTTAAATACTTGCTGCTGTAACTGTGTGATTATTTGTTCATCATCAGTGTTGTTAATCTGCGAAGGGAAGTATGTGAGGTATTGGCAACTCAAAACACTAAGGGCATATTGGGATGCTTAAAGTATCTCACGTATTTTGTAAATAATAGTGAAATGATTTAAGTGAAAATATTTTATTGGGTTTTGGAAGATGAGAGAGAAATAAATGAATAAAATTATTTCATAAAATATGTATTGTATTGGAGTTTGTGAAAGTGAATAGATAAAGTTAAAAAGTTGTTTGAATATAATTTTTGTTTTGAAGTTTGTAAAAGTTGTATTGATTTTTGTATTTGAGTAATGATTAGGTAATGATTAAATGAAAAGTTTAAAATCTGAAATAGAGAAGTATTTTGTATTTGAGTGATATTTGGGAATGAAGTTATGAAAAACTTGGGAATTTTGGCATTACCCAAACATGCCCGTAATTTCTTTCTGCCAGTCCATTGTCTAGGTTATTTGGGCTTCCCTTGGTAATACTTAGGAAGTGTCAGAACGTGTTTTTCCCTTCTTTTTATTTTTATTTTATTTTATTTTGACTTTGAACTCTACAGGAGCAGTGTGTTTCACTTGTCCTTGCCAGCCTTGGCTTTTCCCTACATTCACTCTGGTTTTGAAGTTATCCCAGTCTTGGTCTACCTTTTAGAAATATGCATTTTTTTTCCTTTTCTAAAAGTTGAATGAAAATGTATCTATCAAATGAATATATACATCCCATAATTTAATAATGGGATGTTGATGTCAACGTTGATGATGATGTGAGTTGGTGGCCATCACAGTATTAGGTGTAGAGAATGGCATAGGGATTTGATAATGCAGTTCCTTAACTTGTTTGCATCATTTAACTCATGGATACAAACATACATACTTGCACATAATCGTACCCATCAATGGTTGTCTTTGCATAACTATAATAAAAAAATAGATTTTATTTATACACTACAAATGGTTCCTGAATTGTCCAGAGATGTTCCTTAAGATATTTTCTTTGTTCTATGCAGATATCTGACTGTAAATGAGGAGCTGTTAATGAACAGCTCAAGTTCTACTCGTTTAAATTCAATTTTGAGTTTGGTTCATTTAATAAATGGACCAAACTTAACAAATATTAAACTCATTTATAATATTATCCAAACTCGTATAAACTTCACTCAAGTTGTATACGATTGTGAAAACTCATTGAATTTCATATTTATTATTTTTACATAATATATTTACAAGAGAGAATCATGTTGCTAATGTGAGGATGTTTAAATCCTTACGAATGTAAGTCTGGATATAGATATTGTATGAACGTATATAACCTTTATAAAGATATTAGTATAAATACAAAATTTGTTAGTCAAAAGTTTTAGATGAAGTCATGACATATAATATTGAATATCTATTTTTGTGACAAACAGTTATTTATATTGATTACAAATTCAAGATTTGTCAATTTAAATTTCATAGGTTCATATATATAGTTTACATTATAACTTAGATTATGTAATCTTAACATAATCAAGTAACTAATATTGAATGCAAAATTATGAAAAATGTATAAGATTTCAGTGATAATTGTTTTTAATTTAAGAAAATAATGAATTGTAACTCGCGAATAGTCTCAAACTAAAAAGAAAAAGAGTAACCATGAACTTGTATGAAAAATAAATGAATGGATCGTGAAAGTAAAATGCAGCTTGGTTATAGCCCTTTCTATGTAGGTTTGTTCAGAGCAGATGGAAGATTCTGGAATTTTGTCTGCTCAAACAAAAGGCAGAATAGCTATTGATTGCATTGTGGCATGTGAAGCATTACAAATGTTTCAATAGGTTTAGTTACATTTTGCATGTGCACAGGCCACACAAACAGGCAATTGATGTTGCCATTCGTTACTCTTTTATATAGAAGATTGTGGATGCAGCACAGCCAGGCAATATGGACACTCCATCTGATCAGCTACTCAGTGACTCGTCCATGCATATGCCCCTTCTTGGGAAGTCATCAGAGCCATCAGAGCTTTCAGTGGACACACTAACACCATCAGATGGTATATGTTACTGATTACTGTTTGCTAAGTTTTTTTTGTACTGGTATATTTCCTGGGTCATTTGTTTTGCATATATATTCAGCTTGCACTTCGATCAGAAAGAAAGGGCGAGGACCTGCAAAAGGCTTGAAGTTGGCTAAGAGAGCACACGAAAGCAGGGATGGAAAGTTGGATATTGAGTTCTCTGACATGTCTGATTCAGCAGTGGGGCCAAATCAGCGAATGTTTGTGGATGAAGTGGTCCAACAGATGAGGATTCATGCACCGCTTAACGTTAAGAAGTGGGCGGATGTACCGCAGGAGGCAAAGGATAATATTGTGTCAGCTGTGTTGGTAAATAGGATAAATATATTATTTTATCTTATTTATTTGTGATTTTTCATATTTTTACTTGATATCAGTGTCTAATATGTTTCCTTGTATGGTTTCAGTGCAGGTGGAGAATCCAGGACACACCCTTGCGAAGAGCCAGTATATTAAAGTTAGCAAATCGGAGATACCGTGGTTGGCGAGCAAAACTCTCCAAGGACTTTAGTAAGTATGATAATGATGAAGATCGCAGACAGAATCGGCCTAAGGAGGTCACAGAGCAGCAATGGGAGACTCTTATTACATACTTTGGTACTGATGAATTTAAGGTAAAATGTTATTTTGTTACATACTCAAGTAAATGTAAATTTCAGGTATAATTTACTGCATCTCTTATATGCTAGTTACTTTATTTTCCTCCTATAGCTTTTCATATGTACATCGCATTAACTACTTGTATGGTCATCCTATGTAGGCTATTAGTGATAGAAACAAAGAAAACCGAGCAAAGCAAAAGACAGGTAAAATCACAGGCAGCAAGTCTTTTGCTGCCGTGAGTTATGATGCGGTGAGTAGAAAGATTAATGGAAAAAGTAAAAGTAATTGGCTGTGTTTTACATTGGCGTTCAAGATTTTATGTAATTTGTAATTTTTAACTTTGCTACAGCGTGACCCCGTGACTGGTCAGCAGCCTAGTGAATTCAGGACATGGGTTCTGTGCCATCGTCATCCTGATGACACATGGAGTGACGAAACTGCACGACAGATTTATGTATTACCAGTTTCATGCTTTGCTCATTTTTCTCATTTTTGTATGTGCTTTGCTTGATGTATGTTCAATACTCTTAATGCAGCAACAAGTTTCCGACTTAATTTGTCAGCGGTCACAGCAAGAGGGGGTGCCACTCTCGCCACAAACTGAGGATGAATTGTTTCTGTCGGTGATTGGTTCCAGACCAGGCTACCTACGAGGCCAGAAACGTGGGTCTAATCAGGCACTGAAACAGGTGACTGTTGATGTTCAAAAGGAGCGTGATGCACTTGAAGAAAAGCTTGGTGAGATGAAGCAGAAGTTGCAGGAGGAAAGTGCTGCACGGACAGTGATACAGGCACAACTACAGGCAGAAAGTGCAGCACGTGCTGAGATGGAGGCACGACTGCAGGCAGAGAGTGCTGCACGAACTGCAATGGAGGCACGACTGCGGGCTGAGTTTATGGTTGCCCTTGATGGCCTACGATCTCAAACCTCTTCTAGCAGTGTAAGTTCTAAGTTGATAATTTATTTTGATGGTTAGTTAACATGATATATTATAGCATAGTACTAGTAAATTTAGCATAATTGAATAGAAATACATGTTTTCAAGCCGGTGGAGGCCTAAAATGGGCTGCCTAAACCTTGGGTAGGCCATGGGCCTCAGATGGATTTGTGAGAGACAGAAGCGGACTGCACCATGTTCTTACTGAAGGTAAAACATGTTCAAGAAACTAGAGTGTCAAGAGTTTTAACATTCTCTTCTTCCATTTTAAATCACCAATGAGGTCATTCTGATTCATAATTATTAGCTTGGTCATGCTTCATATCGTTTTTTTGTGTGATTTACTGAATTTTAGAACATTATCATAGGAAAAGACTTCATCTTTATCTCCATTGTCTCTTAAGGTTTCCTCATAAGTGTCTTTTTTGTCTCCTCAGAAGCAGCATCAGCAGTGAAGAAAAAGAGCTACTGTGTCAAGTTCTACCCCCGGAGGGATTTCTCTTTGCTTCATCTGAATTTCGGCTTTGTGGAAGTGAAACCCTTGCCCTTCCCCCCTCTTTAGGTGCAAGGCAGACAGTTATTTCCCTACTGATGCTATTTCCTGGTAGTCCAATCATTGATGTAACATTCAGCCACTTCGTGTGTTGGCTTCTGGCTGAAGTTCATTAATGCAGTATAAATCGAGTTGACTTTGAGCAGATCCGAAGTTTATTATTGCGATCCTCTGGTTATGGATGAAATCTACGCTTAGTTGGTTGCGGGCTAGCTGAGCATTTAGGATGGATCGAAAAGTTTTCAGTGGAAGAAGGCATGTTAATCTTGAGGTAGGTCAGTGCCTTGAAATAGTGAGGTGAACAGGATACAGCCAGTCGACTGTATAGTCACAAATGCATTAAAAAAAGAAAAGAAAAGAAAGAAATTGATCTCTTAAATGGACTCTATCTAGTATCTGGGATTGTCGCAGTAACAATTGAGCTATGTAATGTATATGTGCTTGAGGCAGTTCTGGACCTGCTAGGGTGGAAATTTGCAAAAAACGCAGTATTGAATCATTGATAGATGTGATGAACTAAATTGTTTGAACGAGTTAGCACAACCGTGGCAATGTTCCGATGCCTTAATTAACTCTTACTAAAGCATTGTTGTCTCGGTTCCACAGGGGAGATTGTTGATACTATATATCTTTTACTTCTTTAGCTATACTCTTACTTTTCGCAAGGTCTATCAGTTTATTTATTTATTTAGTTTTTTAGCTATGAAATTTGAGAGGTATTAGAACCTCCCGGCCTAGAGCCCCATGGTTCTTAAGGACCAGGGGCACAATATCAATGCTAGATCAATGGGCAGTTACACTGGCTCCTTTTACGTGCTGATGTGGCGCATTCAAATGACGCCACGACATCATTTTGGTATCTTTTTTTCAAAAAAGAATCAATTTCCGGCGATCTAAAATGCAGAGGAAAGATGGAACTAATGGAAGCGTTTACCTTTTGCAAATCCTAGAGTTGATATTTCTTTGATGTTTATTTCTTATCTTGTTTGTTTTGTCCACTTATTTTTCCAAAGTTTCACAGAATATATTTCTTCTTTCCCATTTTGTGGAAAAAGTAGAATTCATAACTCCATGGCTGTATTTGAAATGAAGGGTAAAAGGTGAAGGTTTGGTCCAATCCTCTCATGGGCAGTCATGGAGTACTCATGGCTGAATTCTCACTTCATGGCTATATTTGCGGACGTGACCTTTCAATATGGGATGATCAGTTCGTAGCAGGAGAAGACAATTTTTTTTTTTTTTTTTACAGTTGTGGGCAAGTGAATGGGAGGAGGAGGGATAGTGGAAATAGTCTGGGCATTCAGACCCACCCTTCTTGAATGGTAGCTGAGGAACAGAAGTTTTGGGAGATTTCGAGGATATGCTACTATGAAAAAAATGGGAGAAATGATTCAGACAGACGGCCACGGTAAAATTCAATAAAAACATTGCCAAATTCATTGGTACTAGACCAGTGAAAAAGCTTATTTGCATACATAAACGCGTCTCAATTGATTTTGCTTAGCTTCTATGCTTTCCCTGCGCATAGCATGGCTCTACAACTCGTACTAAATACAATGTGTCCAGAAATCTCTACTCTGAAATGGTAAATGCTAGCTTCAACTTGTTTCAGTAATAGTAAAAGGAGATGGGCAGGGAGGAACAGGTACATGAACAACTCCTTCAAGCATCTGCACGACCTTCCCCATAGAGGGTCTAAGAGATGGGTCTTCTTGTATGCACCAAATGGCAACCTTGACAAACCTTTCTAGCTTCCTTCTGTCATTCATGGCCTCCCTGTCATTATCCACAAGAGCATCTAATGCTCCTCCTTGAAAACAGTCGTAACCCCAATCAGTTAAAATTCTTTTGTCCTCTTCTCCGTCACAATTATGATCTGTCTCTACGTTTCTCCGGCAACAAATGATCTCTAGCAGCACCACTCCAAAGCTGTACACATCTATTTTAGCAGTGATATTTGGCATGTTCATAAACCATTCTGGTGCAGCGTACCCTCTTGTTCCTCTAATGGTGGTCTGCGTTTGGCTTTGATCCGTCTTCAAAAGCTTTGCAAGTCCGAAGTCAGATATACGTGCATTGAAATATTCATCAAGAAGTATGTTCTGAGGCTTTATATCACAATGGATAATCTGAGTGCTGCACTCTTCATGTAAATACAACAGCCCTCTTGCAATTCCGAAAGCAACTTGGATTCTTCTTTTCCAGTTTGGTTTTGAGTCTCCGAAAAGGTAACATGCTAAGGTACCACCGCTCAAGAACTCGTACACGAGTAATCGTTGCTGCCTCTGGTCACAGAATCCAATCAGTCTCGCCAGATTCTTGTGATGTGTCTTGCCAATTATGTTAACTTCAGCTTTGAATTCCTTCTCACTCTCTTGTGCCAAACTATTTAACTTCTTGACGGCCACAAGGGCATTATCAGAACTTGCCTTTATTGCTCCTTTGTAAGCAATACCGAAAGATCCCCTCCCCAATTCTTCCTTGAACCCATTCGTAGCATCCACAAGCTCTTGGAATGTAAAACAACGCAAATTCATTTCCAAGACACTACCATTTCGCTTAGTTTTGTCAACTTTCTTCCGGTAGAAAGCAAGGAAAATGGCGCCAACCAACGTAAAGTTGATCAACAGAGAGCAACCCAGAAGCACTGATCCAGAAAGTATCAAACTGTCTTGGTTCTTTCCGACAGTCTCGTTCCCTGGAATGGGGAAATAAAGATCAGTACTTATGGTCAAATTATCTTTTCTAACTTTGATAAGAGTCTTAATTCCGAGCATGGTACTGTTAGATGTCCCTCTTACAAGAGGCAGCATCATCTTTAAACAGGTATAGTTACCTACAGACATGGCAACAACACACATACAATCTTGCAAGCAAGAAGTTTTGCAATTGCTTTCCGTAAAAGGCGACAACCTGGTGTATGCTGGAGATGACCAAAAAGTATTCCTCAGTTCTTCCATGTTATATAGATCTTTCTTGGAACGAAGCTCATGTTCTTCGCATCGGGGTACGTAGTCTTGTTTGCAGCCTCCATACGGATCATTTGGATCGATTAAAGAGAATCCTTTTAGGCATTCACACCTTGGCCTCTTAGCTTGCAGGTTGAGGTTGTAGACACTAGTATACCCACAAACACCGACACCTGTTGAACTCCTAAGAGTAGCGATGCAAATATTATCTGGTATAGACCAAACAGGTATCCAGCTTGCATTGCCTATGGAAGTCATTGGGTGATAGTACTGGGTGAAAACTCCGTCAAAGTTGAGAGTTGCTCTGAAATAGAAATTCTTCGCAGTTGGGAGTCTTCCTTCTGTGAGAGTGGTATTTTCTCCATTCTCTTTTAGGATATACAAGTAGCCAGACTCATTGAACATCAATAGTCTACCGAGACTTGATGTATTAGAATCACCAACAGTATCGTCTTTTATATAATATGCCCCATTTGCTTGTGTTGAGGGCAATTTTACAGTGTTGAGCACAAGTTTACCAGCTTCATTCCCTACTCGAAGAAAACGCAGCCTGAACCTTCCTTTGGAAAAGTTGGTCTTTGATTTTCGAGAAGAAATCACCCCTCCCCTTTCCATAGTTTGTGTAGGCAAGATCGTATCAGTAGGGTTATTGAAGCTTTCCCATACCTTATTAAAGCTGCCATCTTCGAGAACAAAGTTGCCTGTGTTCTTCATTACTCCATGGGAAACAACAACAGTCATGGTTGGAGATTTCCATAACACTTGGCCTTGAGGGTCAGTAAGCAAAAGCCCACGATCAGAAGTTAGCTCCACTTTTGATCCCAAAGGAGCAAGCTTTTCTCCGTTTGCATGCCAAACTATGGTTCTGTCCGGTATCTTGTCATACCAAATAGAAAGTATGAAATCTGTACTGTTGGTGAGCTGTCGAAATCCAAAGGCAAAATCACCAGAATGAGAGAGCCATATTGAAGAGTTATCCATTGCATATAGAGAACTGCCCACAAATATTAAACCAGAAGTACTACCGACAGTTTGAGCAAAGACATCAACATGATGAGAAATTGGCAGCAGAAGTAGTAGTACTAGTAAGGTGGAAAAGACAGTTTGAGGAATAGCCATAGCCGAAAGAAAACTAGCAAATATTGCTACCAAAAATATGTTGAGATTGGCCTAAACATGATGAGAAGACCCAATTAAGACTACTACATATAATTTACTTACAATTAGTACTAATTACTTATAACATGCGCCAAGACCTTTGACCAATTGAGTCAGTACTGTATATCTACCACTAGGCGCCAGCTTATTATAATTAGTTTTTAAGCCCACACTCCATTAATTATCTGTGATGGATATAATTATATATATATTCTTATACTGACGATATAATTCTCGCAATTTCTATCATGTCATGCAGTAAATCAGATATTGATTCAATGTAAGAATGATCAATCATATGATGACCATGAGGCCTTCATTTTTTGAGAGAAATTATATACATATTATTTCAGTTATCAATAGTAGATGATGATGATGATCTTCAAGCTGCATGCACGTACTTTGTCATTAATTTAATTAGCAAATTACAGGTTTATATCCTCTTTATAATTATAGCTAGGCCTTAATCTTTTACCTTTTTTCTTTTAGGGGATGATAATGACAACTGATCATTCATGTGAAACAGCTTATAGATATTACTATCAGCTTCTTTTCACATATATAATAGGGCAACAATATTATTGAATTGTATGGATAATTACCATGCAATGTTTGCCGTGTTGAAATTTTGGCTATACTCAAATTACTAGTCCAATGTTGTATATATATATTAATTATATGTGCAGGTAAACACACACACACACACATATATATTTATATATATGCAGGAAATTTTCGTGGATTGCGATGTGCAGCTTGGCAGTTTGCAGCAATATTCTGGTTAATTACCAGCAAACTTGGCAATTATATATAACTTATATATAAGCTGCTCATGAATGCATCTAATTAGGAAAATGCATGAGACTCAAGAGTACTGTATGATATATTAATTAAAGTATCAGCATGTTAAGTAGTGTAAACACTCAGAAATTTCAGTATCGACGACCCTTGTAGGTCGATATAATGATGATCTGTTCAAGCAAATATATTTTTGTTAGAAAAAAGCCACCCATTGCATGCACATTAATTAATTCTTCCGTCTAATTAGGTCTTCCATCGAGCGGAATCAAACCAACTTATAAATTGCAATTGGCGGAAAATTAAGCAATTAATTATTGGTGCATGCATGCTTTGTTGCAAGCTGCAGTACCGGGGATGATGACATATTTGCAGAGGAAAATGATAGTGTGCGTGTCCCATGAATTTGCCTCCTTATTTTGAACCGTTTATATATTTCATTTAATTTTTTAATTTTTTATTATTTAATGGTTAAGAAAGTGAATATTAATTTATTGATATATTTTATTTATTTTTTAAAAATATTTAAAGATGTTTAAAAAATATGAAAAAGAAAAAGAAAAAGTGGCATTTAACCCATGGGGCACGCCCAACGGGCTGTGTCTCCCATTGGGCGGCAGACTAGCATTACCAATTTGCATGCATGCCTTGGATCAGGCAGATCACACTCGAATAAGTTGATCATTTCCTCCTTTGATTTTCCTCTACTTATATAACACCAATTATATTTTTAAAAGGACATGATCTTAATTTCATTACGGTTCATTCACAGTGAGCCGGACAGTTAGATCATCACTAGTGTATTTTATGCAATAAAAATCTCGAAACTCTCAGGTATCTCATCAAACAAGTTTCGTAAAAAGATGATAATTGTATGGGAGAATCGAGATCAAAGAAGATTAGTGTCATAATTATGCAAAGAAAAAGCAAAAACAAGGAAAGTAAACTTTGTTGTAATACAAGACGTACGTACATGAATCCGAGTAAATGCATCGTTTTAGCATTCAATCCCCATTTCCTAACGAGCACTAGCACTTTTCACGGGGCCTACATGACGAACTCCCCACATGGTTGATAAATTATTTTCAATATTTAAAACTAGAGAAGATATAATAAAATTTATAAAAAAAAAAAGAAAAAAAGAAAAAAGAAAGAGCTTATACGCAAGAATTATCCTAAAAAATCTAAAAGATTCTGATCCATTTGCGAAATATATTTTTTCATAAATGAAATTGATGAACTTAATTATAAAAATAATGAAACATTCTGATCGAATTATTACTACAAAGAAAACCAATAAAGAATATCTCTCCCATAAGACAAGTGTTATATACCTGCGCAAAGAAACATGAAGGGGCATACAACGTCCCATTAAATCTACCGTAGGCCAGAGACAATAACTGATTTTTGATATTATATACAAGAATCAGTCTGGAGCAAAAACGGAGTTGAAACAAAAAAGAAAACATGAAAAATATCCTGTTGAACTCATCCTTTTGGTAGCTGTATAATATTATGAGCAAACAGGCAACTCATGATGAACAAGAAAGCATGCAAACACCAGGCCTATAAGCCCAAGCTGGAGGCAAGCGAGCATATTTTTCCATTCCCGGTTGCTCATCATATGGCCGCTCCATTATTTTAAGCACCCTCCTGACTTCTCCAAAATCACCAAGTTCAGCAGCATCAATGGCGCTTTGGCATAGATAGTTCCTGAGCACGTATTTCGGGTTTACTGCATTCATCGACACCTTTCTTTCCTCATCTGAGATGCCACCGCTGGCCAGCTGTAAAAGTTTGAAAGTTCTGTGAGAACAATGGAATTAACCCTACATAGACACACACTCTTCCCTAGTTCCCTGTCTGCACTGCTCAACAGGTATTGTTTCCAAGACAGAAATTGATTATCCATAAACTACATCCTATGGTTAGTAAACCATAATACTTCGTAAAAGGTTCCGAAGATATCTAGTTAATGATCGAAATTGAAATGGTAGCCATAGAGCTTTTGCACTTTCTTCTCTGTTCTTCCACCTTCATGGAAAACTCTCACAGTTAGGAAGATCATGATGTGCTTGGTATATTATCGATATTGTGGTTAACAAAGCACTTTCCTAAGTTTGTCATACAATGATATATTTTCCCAAAAGATCTGAGTATAAGTTGTCCACAAATAATTTTTGAAGGAAAATAACATCTAATGGAGCAAAAAAAGAAAAGAATAAGCGAGAGACAGAGACAGAGAGACAGAGAGAGAGAGAGAGAGAGATCTAAGGCCATATATCAAAGGATGAGAGACTCACAAGGGTATCTCTTACAGTCAAGAATGAATCATACTTAAATCCTATGTGAAACACTAACAAAAGCTAACAAAAGAATTATAAAAGTAACAAGGTTCAGAGCGACGGACTCAATCTCCAAACTTATATCAAAATGAAGTTCTAAAAAATGGTTGCAGCATAACAACCAAAGATTGGGCATTTCTCATTTAAAGATCTTATAGAAATTATTTCAACTCCAGAAGGTTTTAAACTTAATTCTGGTGGTTCAGAGTTATTCCTCAGTCAAGATGACTGGGGTTTCGGTTAAAGGAGCCACTGTGTGGTGCAACTCACCAGGAATAAGCAGCCAATTAGACATTGAGACTATAGACCACTTCACAAAAACTACCAGAAGTCTGCTTGCGGGGCAAACACAATGGTCCTTATCTACTTGGTTGAAGAAACTCTCTGAAGGCTTATCTGCATTCTTGGGGAGATACAACCCAGTTTAAATGGCTCATCTAGGACTTTTTTTGATAACTCGTCTCTCCTATAGTAAGATTTGGCAAGATGGCTCGCCTGCTATTATAATGGCCTCTTAGGAGGTTATGGGGAATTTTTCTGTACCGAGTCTTCAGAAAAATAACCAATGGCTGCATCCTTGTCCCCATCTCAAAAAGTAGATAACTAAAGCAGCGGACTCATAAACCTGCTAGACCACCCGGGGTGCCTTTGCTCAGTATCAAAGAATTCTTGGGAAATAAAGGAGTAACTTAAGTTTATATGTTGTTGAATCAAATTCAAAGATATTAAACACTCGTGAAGCTGAAGTGTTTCGGTATTTGCAACAGATAGGACACACAGCATTTTCTTCCTGAGTCTAACATATTAATTTTTTAAAGGCATTGCAGTCTCTATCAAACTTTTTTGTAGAACATAAAAGTAGTGCCATTCTCTATTCCAAACCCACTCAAAAGATTAAGGCCCCATTTGGTTGTTAAACTCATCTGAGTTCAACTTAGTTCAGTCTAATTTTAAGCTAAGTCTAATATCCAAATACTCAACTCTCAAATTATTAAACTTATCTCAACTCAAAACCTCTTTACACGTGGGATCCACAACTTTTTTCAACTTCTCATAAATACATCTAAACTCATCTTAGGTGGATCCCACAAAACTCACTCTACTATTTCAACTCACTACTATTCATAAAGAACTCAACTCAACTCAACATTCAAACGCAGCCTAAGAAACCCTCTAACATACTAACATACAGAAAGTCATGAAAGTGAAATCAAGAATTGGAGAGAGAAGATGTGTCTATGGGTGTGAAATAATCAAGAGGTAGATGATGTTTATGTGTCTATGAAAGTGAATCAAGAGTTAATGAAATAATCTCAATTTTCATGAGAAACAAATATATTCAGAGAGCAAAATCCAAAAATAGAAAAAAAATCAGAGTCATCATCTACCTCCTCAATGTAAGATTTTGCCCAGCTGATCCATGCCTCCTTCCGCTCCTTGCCAATATCTAACAAAACAGCCTTCAGTGGCACCAACAACTCCTCTTCAGGAATGCTGGGATCGGCTTTAATATTTGAAAGCAACCGAAAAAAATTTGTGTAATCTACTTTGTCAACTGCCATATTATTTAGAAGTTTACTGATCAACTGTTTATTGTACTTTGGGAGGCCAAGTTTCTTAGTCATTATTGCTTGATACTCATCCATAAATTTGGTTCCATATCTGTAAAAGGTCAAAATACAAAATCATCCGTTAACCATCAACTACAGTTGCTATTACCTAGAAGAAAGGTTTAAAGGATACACCAACCTTTCCATGGCATAGTTTGCCTCTTTATCATTTATCAACTG
This sequence comes from Pterocarya stenoptera, assembly GCA_003123785.1. Classification (NCBI taxonomy): domain Eukaryota; kingdom Viridiplantae; phylum Streptophyta; class Magnoliopsida; order Fagales; family Juglandaceae; genus Pterocarya; species Pterocarya stenoptera. The sequence continues at coordinate 39,431 of QEOT01002743.1, read as the reverse complement.
GGCAGCTGACAGAGTTGATGCAAACTGTGCAATATTCCAGAGTCCAATATCAGGTTGATTTGCAAAACAGTATCTTCTACCAGGAAGATCCGTGGTATTCGGTGTGTAACTTGGGTCAAAAGCGTCCAGAAATCCGAAGGGACCATAATCAATGGTGAGACCCAAAATGCTCATATTGTCAGTATTCAGCACACCATGAGTAAAACCAACCCCCTGCCATTTAGCAATCAAGGTAGCAGTACGCTCAGCCACCTCCACCACCCAAGCTGATTCAATCCAGCATTGGAAAAAAAAGCAAGAGAGTCAAAATTATTGCCTACAGTAGTTTAACTTTTCTTCAACTATAATGGCATTGACTATACGAGGAACAACAAATTCAACTATTTGTCAGCATGAAGTAAAATTCATCTTCCTTCAGTATTAGAAGCCACAACTACACCAAAACCATGAATCTATCACTAAAAATTGTGTACAATATATAGGAGTGTCAGTGAAGTGAATCCCACTCTCCATGTACAGCAACATTGACTACATTATCTGCAGCAGATGAGTTATTTGACTGAAAAAATCAGACATTTGGACTTTGCAAGTAGATCGAAAGTAGGTAAGAATCATAAGTACATAATAGATGGATTCTTGAACACTGAACAACCAAAGCAAGTTTTCATGCAGCTACAAGATTCCATTACAGAAAGATGTAAATCCGTTGAAAAATAAAAAGTATGCATGTTGAAGAGGTCAATTCAGTTGGGCATCATCTAGGATGATATTAGCCCTGCCTAATCACTTTCTAGGCACAACTTAAGCTACAATAACATCGACAGGATCAGGCAAACTAGTTGCCAAGCTAGTTATCCCCTACTCCAAGACCCACAACTGTCCCAAACAGGTATCTGAATCAAAAACCAATCAAAAGGGATCTTCTAGCAAATAGTCAAAGTGAACTCTTCTTATTAATGCTGTCAGATAAGGCGATAATGGTTTAGCAGACCATTAAGTAATCACTTGAAAGTGTTCTAGACTTGGAGTTAACTAATCATCAAACCATGATAAGATTTCCATGTGCACTAGCTTTATTGCCACGTGCACCCTTGCCAGCACTCTAAAATGAAAGTTGATTACCTGCATACTTGTTTGAAGTTAGATCCACAACTGAATGATCTTCATCGCCTGTAGTGAAAGATAAACTCTCACTTCTACTCATGTTCTCTATATGAGGAAAATGTTTCCTAATGGCATAGTCTGCCAGAGCACAAACAATGCGAAGGTCCTCTTTCCCTCTAGAGGCATGTATTTGGTAAGATCCAAAGCGCAGAAAAGATTGGGAAACTCTGCAGACAATTGCCCCAGGCTCTTCCTTTGGATTTCCACTGCAAATCCAGACATTAATTAGGATCCGTATGCTTAGCATGCAGTTTATATGAATGCAAAACCAGGAGCCCTAGAAAATTTTCATATTAAACATCTTGAAGTTAAAGTCATTTTTTTCTATGATAATTACATTCATTTAAATGACTCTGAATCCTTAGATTTCCCATAGCAAAAGAAGTCTCTGCCCATTCTCAAAAAAAAAAAAAAAGAATTAATAACCCTTAAACAGGTTTACACATTAAAAAACAAGAAACTAGAATATGGTAAGGTGTAAAACCAACGTATACATTAAACATATGCATCATAACGCATATAATGTTTAAACTTACTCATAAAACATGTCTCGAGTCACATATTTTCCGGTTGTGACAAGACAGAGTGCACGAGTTGTTGGAATTCCTAGACTATGCATAGCTTCACTGCAAAGGAACTCCCTGACGCTACTGCGTAGCACAGCAAGGCCATCTGCAAAGCGACTGTAAGGAGTCTTCCCAGCCCCTTTAAGCTGAAGTTCCCACCTTTCAGACTTAGAATTGATTATCTCTCCTAGCGTTATTGCCCGACCATCACCCAACTGTCCAGCCCACATGCCAAACTGATGTCCTCCATAGCACTGAGCATAGGGCAAGCTACACAGTCGAAGATTAAATTGGAGCTTGATGAAAAGTTTCAAGGGTCTGATTGTAATACTTTTGATAAAAACTTAATGAAAAAAATACTTACGCTCCCACCAATGTTGATGCCCCAGAAAATAAAAGGGAAAAATCAGGCCTTTCAAATCTGAAACTCCAGAACAAAATTTCACAGTTAGGCCAATGGAGTGGATATACCTACCACATTTGCAATGTGTATCACACCCAAAAGTAGAACTAACAAGGGTCTGTTTACCACAACTTCAGAGAATGATATTTGACCATGATAAGTAATAAATCAACCAAGTTCCCAGATGCGGGTTTCCCACCATGCGTCACGTTATTACCTCATGCAAGTCATTTTTAATGTAACAAGTACCATGTTCTTTCTGCGAAGAGAAGAACTGGGCATTGAAAGTTCGCAAGAGTAACTCGTCAATTTGGAAATGGCCATCAAAGCCTTTCTTCCTAAAAGATGCTTCCAAAGATATTCTTAGTTTCAGATTAGATCTACATATGGTGTCAAAAAACACAACACCACACAATCTGACCTGCAAAGGTGCCAAACAAAAAGAAAACTCACTCTTGAGGGTCCAAATCAAGCATCTCTGCAACTGACTCTGACCACGCAACGAGCTGAGGATTCTCCGCTTCTGCCGACGGCAACACTTTGGTATAACAAGCATGCAATACCTAAAATCCCAAAGCATACGTCCCATTGATTGAAAAGGTCTATCAAAATCACATCCATCAAATTAATCTTCTCCACACTAATATACCACTAAATTTCAATAAACTATAACAACTTTCTGACACCTGTTGTTTACAGGATCATTCTTAATTTAGAAATCATTCGAAATCATCTCAAAAGGTTCTATTTTCACTTACTTTTTATTTTCCTAGGTAAACATACACAAATGGGGAAAAAACCACCAGTCTAGAGAGTAAAACACAAGTATCTCGGGATTTTCTCTTCCCTTCTCTATTCAGTGACCAAACAGAACATAACGAAAGCAAATCCAAAAAATAAACGACAAGAATAAAGAAAGTAGACCTCTCGTGGGATGGTATCGGTTCTAGGATCACCGGGCAACTCTCTGACAAAGGAGTGGTCCCAATTGAGATCCTCAAGCTTCAACCCGAGCCTCTTGCTATAATCCCCAGCATCGCTCCCGAGGCTCTGGTTCTTCAAATCGCGGGCCACGGAGTCGACGGAAACGGCAAGGTCCGGTGAGGGGGAGTCCATGGAAACAACAACACCAGCACCACCACCTGTTCGGGAGCTGACGTGGCAGGAAAGTGAGGGCGATACGGAGATAGATGGAGGAGGAGAAGTAACCGGGAATCCGGTAGAACGGCGGAGGCGGAAGCTGAGAGCGGAGAAGAATGGAGCTGAGAACGGAGAAAGAGAAGAAGGCTTGGGAGAAAAAATTGAAAAATGGGAAAGCAACTTCATTTTCTTTTCTTTTGGTTTTAGAATTGTGTACTAATAATAATAATAATAATTGCATTAAAAATCTAAAATGAGAGAGAGAGAGTCAAACAATCTAGTAATCTACGATAAGATAGTTGCTACATACGTGACCGACCAACTCGCCACGTTCACATCCTCACTATCTCTTCTCCTACGTTGTCCCTTGTAAATTAATAAACAGATAATTTTAAAAAAAATTATAAATTAATATATTTTATATTAAATTTATTTTATAATTAAAATAAATTTAATATAAAATATATTAATTTATATATATTTTTTTTAATTTTTTTGTCACTATAACATTTTTCATTTAAGAACACTAGTGGATGAATGCTCAAGTTCTTCAATATATTTAATGAAAAAAGCTAAACTCAGTCGCATCGTGTAAGTGCAGGAAAACGCAGTTGATGTGATAAAATGAAAACGCACCGATTAATGGAAAAAATGGAAACGCACAGTTTGAACCCCCCTCCATTCAAGCTCCTTCCCTCCCTCAGTTTCGTCTTCCCTCCCTTTCTGCGTTTCTTCCTCCTCCCTCGAATCCTCCCTCCAAAGTTGCAAGATTTTGAAATTTTGCTTCTCTGTCTAACGGATCATAAAGGAAGGAACTTTAGATTTAAGAAAAAGAAAAAAAAAATTGCAACTTGCTGTTGCGTCCATCCAAATTAAGGTTGTATGTGTAGAACAATCCCATAGCTAGATAGATACATATAAATATTTCATGAATATCAATGTGGATCATACGAAAACAACCTTGCCAATGATTCTCTCATTTCTTTGATTCCTGCATTCAAATGAAAAGAGAGCTCGCTTCTTAACGAATATGGTCGAACCAAGGAGGTTTTGGGTGAGACGACAAAGAGACAAGTTTTGAAATAGAGGATTCATCTTGATCATTTACAGCTCGAGTCTTCTTCTTTTGTGCAATCGGAACAAACGAGAAAACCGGGTCGTAATTCGATTACTCTGGCGCATGGAACGGAGAGAGCTCTGGTGCTTCTTCTTAAATCTCTGATGATGGGGTTATGGCGGTCGATGGCTCTGCCGCCGAGTTTAATGGTGGAGGAAGAGGAGCAGGAGGATCCTTGCTCCATGCTCAAGACATATAGTTGTTGAGGCTTGGGATGCGCAGAAGATATCTCATCTTTTCGTCTTCTGGATAGCGATATAACACACAACAGTACTCGTGGTTTCCTTTTTTTTTTTAATCTATAGACTGATGTTGTAATTTTTCTTTTTAAAGAAATCATACTTGCACGTCTGTAGAAGTATCATATAATTATTTTAAAAAGAATATATATGAATATAAAAAAAAATTAAATTTTTAATAATAAATCATATTATTTTTTAAAATAACTATGCGATGTTTGTATAATTCATAAATACATATAACATTACTTTTTTGTAATACCAACTGACGTGGCATTACAAGAATCAGCCAACTCCCACCGCTTGTGCTTCTCGACTGGAAATAGAAGAATTGATATTTAATAGTTTATGAAAAACTATTTTTAACATTTTCTCAACAAAATGTATTTGAAACAAAACATAAGAAATAAAACAGAAAGAATAAAGTTCTTTCAACCCAATTTAGCCCCAAAATTATCACGAAATTTTAGTTTATCCTCAAAACTCAGAGAGAATTACCCAGCCGAACCCCACTTCCTGTTAAACGATTCGATTACGTTCTACCACTCTCTGCGCAGCAAATTCAACTTCTTTGCACCTTCCGGGACCGAATTCTGCTTCCAAATTTGGCCAATTTCCACCAATTTGACTCAATTCCCTCCATACGATGTCTATCAGCTAGGAACGATTGGCGGCACTCGGGGTCTCGATGCTGGTTTTGACTAGGGAATCGTTTGGGTATTTGTATTGAAATTGGGTTTGGTGGAGTCATGGACTTCGGAATTTCTGACAGTAGTGGTGAGCTTAATTCGATGACTATGTTTATCACTGTGTTTTGTGGGGTTTTGGATAGCTTAAAATTTGGTGAACCAGAGTTGGATGTTTATAAATTTTATTACTTTTTGTGTTCTCTGGGCAATTAATGGTTTTGATGGGTTTGGTAGTTGTAGTCGTAAGCATAGAAAAAGAATTGACTTTTTTTTTTTAAACTTCCGTTACCGTTTTGTGGTTGAAGTTCGATGCAATGTGCTTGGCTTATTAAAATTCATTGGATTTTAGTGTTTGGGCTCCTGTTCTTGACAAAATTTAGGTTTTTCTTCTTTCTAGCTGGTTGATTTATTGCAATTTCCATGTTCGCTGTCTGACTGTTGTTTATGTATCGTTTGGCTCAAGTTTGTGTTACGTTGAGAATAGTAGCTTATGAACATGTTCTTCTTCAATTGAGGTGATTTGAAGTGCATGAAGGAATCAATGATTATTAAGTTTCCATGTTTCTTTTAGGTGGATGTTGGGGAAATGTGATGGGTAATAAACTCTCCAATTGGACGTGGGACTTCTTAAGTAAGAGTTTTTGGTGGTTTAAAGATTTTTACGAGTTTAATTCAAGGTTTGTGTTGGGCTTTTGATAATTTTAACTTTAACTTACTGATTGGGTGATGGCCTTTTTTTTCTTTTCTTTTTGTTGTTTCCTATTTGGCTGCTTAGAGGATGGTGTGAAATAGCTTCTTCTTCTTTTTTCTTCTTTTTTTTTCTTTTTTTTTTTTATTTAGAAGTGGCCTTATTGTTGTTATTATCGTTTTCTGTTGGTGCATCAGATGCCAAATTATGCGCCAGTCTTATGAAATTTTTTCATACGTAACCCAATGGATTCATGGAAGGATATCTTCTCTTTCCTATTGTAAATTTTGATAATATTTAGCAGCCATGTCCCAGAAACTTGCTCATCTAATGAACCGTCTTTATTTGAAACAACTACAGGAACAGATGATGACCTTCCTCCTTCACATCAAAATAGATTTCAAAGAGCAAGCCACGCTGCTGGTAATGGAAGATCTGCAATTGGTGTTTCTGCTCCTTTACCTAGGATGCATGCTGATATGGAAACCCAGATCCACCACATTGAACAAGAAGCATATTCTTCAATCCTTCAGCCATTCAAAGCTCAATCTGATGCAATCACTTGGGTATATATTCATTTATTTAGTCAACATTGTACTGGTGGGCTTCTGAAAGTTTTTGTATTATCTATTATTTAGGACAAGGAAAGTTTGATTACGGAACTTAGAAAGGAGCTCAGAGTATCAGATGAGGAACACAGAGAGCTTCTATCCCAAGTTAATACTGATGACATAATCCGGAATATAAGGTCTGAATATGCTGGTCATATTCTACTGATTAGCTTGTACTAAGGTCTGCAATTTTAACGGGAAGTGTAATGAATTGTTCTGTAGGGAATGAAGGAAGGCAAGAGGGCTCCAACCTGGCATGCTCAATGCTACTCAGCCTGTTCACAATCCCACACCTAGTCCTACAGTTTCAGCATCACGCAAGAAACCGAAAACATCACAATCTGTAGCTCCCTTGTCCCTCGGTGGGCCATCTCCTGCAATGCATCCATCTATGCAACCATCTTTATTGGCCTTAAGACGAGGTCCTCCAGGAGCAAGGAATAAGAAGCCAAACTTAGTAAGATAGTTTTCATTGTTCTCTATTCTTTTCTTTTTTGCTCTTTTTGGCTATCCTCTACTTTGTTTTGATGTGGAACATTGCATTTTGCATCTTCAATGAAGTCCATGCAGTATCCTTCTACTAGTCTTACAGGAAGGGCCCAGGTTGGTGGTAATCGTGGTTCTTCAGGTACCCTTGAGAGAAATGGACCTACTGAGACTGCAACCTATGAGCCATTGATTGGTAGAAAAGTATGGACAAGGTGGCCCGAAGACAACCACTTTTATGAGGCAGTTATAACTGATTACAATCGTGTTGAGGTGTGTTGTACTGTTGACTTCATGTTTAAACAATTAATGGGTCTTTGTTACTTTTACTACTTTCCAACTGTTTTATAGGGCCGACATGCTCTGGTGTATGATATTAATACTGCAGATGAAACTTGGGAGTGGGTCAATCTGAAAGAGGTAAATACATTGCCATGTTCATAGAGTTTCCATCAAGTTTCAACACAGTATATGTTTATTCATTAATTTTTTACTGTGCAATATACAGCATAGATGTGTTGAATATTGAAAATTGTTGAATGCTGATGATTATCTTTATTTATTATCTTGTGTCAATATGTAGTGCATCTTGTTTTTATTCTGTTCACAAACATTGCAAAGCTAAGCTGTGGTGTTTGTAGGTTCAGTTACTTTATTTATTACTATCAAAGTATGAGGCATTTGGTGTCAACTAAGGTACAATCTATGATGAATATGGGGTATTTTTCACTTAACATATGAAAGACTAGAGAATGACGACTCTGAAAATCTTCTAATGCGATATATGGAAGGCATTTGTCACTTGACATCCTGCTTGGTTGCAACACAATTCATCATCTATTTATGATGCATTTTGAAAGATTATTGCTTCAAGTTTTGGACAATTGATGTGTGTGGAAGAGTCTCAAAAGAGCCAGAAGACAATTGGGTTTGAACGTTATAATGTTTGGAATGTATTCCAGTCCTTGTTGGTTGATTCTTCTATCTTTTTAAAGGGCCACTCTCATTGTTTCAATTCACTCCCTAAAGGCTTCTTTGACCTGTTCTAGGCTGCTCTATAGGTAATTTATTGGTTAATAAATTTTTATAGGAACAAAATTACCTGACGCCCTTTGGCTAATCCTGTTGTTGTTTATGCATTGTCATTTTGTTTGTCCTTTATGCATTGTCATTTTGATAATATATCATTTGAACATGTCAGTTTTTACGGCACCTCAATAACTTTTATTAATCTGTTACTTGTGGTGAAGGAATACCACAGTTACATTGAAATTGATATCATCCTTGCTTATAACTATTAACTCTCAATTGTTGGATATCTCTTGAAGATATCAGGTGGGAAGGTGAGAATCCTAATGTTTCAAGTAAGAGTGGCCATCCTGGACCAGGCCAGGGGATAAAGAAATCCATTCCACGTGGTGGTGCAGTTGCCGGTGCAGGAAGAGGTAGAGGATCAAAGGGCCGGTCCCAAAACCACTTTCCCTTATCACAGAATGTAATTGGGAAGAAGGCAATGGGTGATATTGAAATAGTTCACACGGATACACTTATCAATGAGGTATGGTAATGAAGGCATTTGATTATTAGAAGAAATTGTCAGTATGGTGGACTTGTGTTTCGCTAATTTATCTGAAAATTAACAGGTCGAAAAAGTTTTTGGTGCTAATCATCCCGATCCCTTGGAGATAGAGAAAGCTAAAATAGTGCTGAAAGTAAGAACCATGCATCTTCTGCACTTTATCTTGCATGTTCTTTCATTACAACAATTCTGATATGCCTTTGAAATGCAGGAGCACGAGCAAGCCCTTGTGGATGCAATTGAAAGGCTTGAAGATGCATCTGACGGTGAAAGTGGTAATCACTAATTGACAAATAACCTTGTTATATAGTATATGGTGATAAATAAAATAGCATTGGCTTCTGTTGTATCAATTTGTTTTAGTTTTTGTATATTCAGACTCAACATTTCTACTTGTGTGATTTGTTATTAATTTTCAGTCCTTCAATTTACCAGCATTTGTCTAAGAAAATGGGACCAAGTTTTGAGTCCATTGCTATTCTATGTCTGAATTTGTCATTGATGCCATAGGTTAGGGAGCTCCTCGTTTCAATCACTTAAATAGAAAACCATTTAAAATACGTCACTGAACCGATAGGCGCTTACATCTCTGAACCGATAAACCTGTAGAATTGGCATTCATCAATTATAGTGTTATTCCCTCCTGCTGGGAAGGAAGAAAAGCTTTTAATAGCTGTATTAATGATGGAAACAATAGCTTTGCGTTCTCCTTTGGCTTCCAAGCAGATGGAGAACATCGTTTCTTGCAGGGGCAGTCGACAGAACAAGGATGAGGAAAACCGCAACATGATGCATCGGTGAGAGTAGAGTAGTTGAAAGTCCTAATGGGGATAAAATTGGATAGAGAGGGTAGAGTCGCATCCATTATCCACAAGAATAAGGCCATGACATACAGTTCAATTCAGCACCTATGCATGTATACATGTAGCATGCCGTGTAATGTAAAAATCACCCAAATTTTATGTTCGGCTTGTGGTTTATTGGTTAGAAAATTAGGCTTGGTTATTTTGTTAGTTTAACTTGGCTGGGAAAATGCTTGTGTAAGATGACTTGACCATGTAAATATTATTTTGATAATGCATGCTATTCTCTCTCTCTCTCTCTCTCTCACACACATTTTTTTACCATTATGGCACAAAGAATCCAAAAGAACACTCTGATCCTGCAAATGAACAACGGTGAAAGATCAGGATGCATATACACACAATGCAGGGATGAAACCCCAATCAGAACCTCGTGAACTGGTAATATATCTACATCGAAGAAGCAAAATGAAGGATAAGATGATCCATTTGTGCATCATAAGCAGTGGCTTAGCCCTTCCATCAAATGTGTTTCAAGTTTCAACACGTCTAGCAGCACAACTCAACTTGTTCATCTGCTTCACACCAATTAAAGCCATTCAGAGTTCTCATAAGAAAGACTCAGCTTTTGGGGAACGTAGGATGGAGTCATGTTGAAAAGGATTGAGGTGATCATGCCAAAAGGATACCCTAGACTCACATAGCCCAGAACTTGTTCAATCTGATCAAATCCTGCACTGAAGAGGTGATTCCTGCCCTATTCGAGCAGATCTCACCTCACGTCCCCCACCCCATCCCAAACAGGGTTATGGTTTCAATAGTGTCCTCGCACCAAATGGATTCACAATCACCTGCCCTATGGGGAGGCATGCAGGTGCAGCTCTTGCCCGTGAACACAATAGACATTACACTACATAGAAAACACATATTTTGACCCAAACTTTCACACTACACAAGCCCAAAATCCAAATACAATACCAAAAATTGCAAAGAAAAAACACGAGAGGAAAGAGATAGATTACCTCATGAAAGATGCTGTAAATCTGTGTAACAAAACTATCCCATCGTCTATAGACAATATTGATGTCCAACGTCATTGAGCCAAACAATAGTACTGAGTCCACCCACGCGCGCCCAAGTTGACAGGCAGATTTTCTTGCCTAGACCCTTGCAGCGCAGACAGGCCAAGTAGTAGAGACCCGCTACCCCCCGCCTTACCGGCAATTGGAGCACCTGTGATAGAAAAGACAAGAATGAGAGTTGTGCATGGTCAAACTGGAGCATCTAACATTAACCAACAAATAAATTCAGGTTAATGTGCTATTACCCCCAAGCTACCACTTGTTTTATACTCTGCATCCAAGATACCAAATTGAACAGATTACACCTTCAAACTATTGGGGACTGACAAATAGCACTGTACATCCAAATTTCATCATTACGATAATGAACAATAAGTTATGAAGTACAATAATGACTTTTGGATCTTAACAGTGGATGCCATTTGATAGTCAGCAACAGTCGGTAGATCCAACACATTGGTTTTTATAGTTTGGAATGTGAAGTGTAAAACACCTAGAAATTTCAGGGTGAAAAGTGTATTTAGGCCATAAATTTATTAAAGAGAAATACAACACTCCAGATTAGGTTCAAAGAAACATGATAATGAAGTAGCAAGTGCTTAATTGTGCTTGTAAGAACTACCAATGCTAGCAGCAAGGGCAAGACTTCTATTTTTTTGAGTAATATAAAATTTTCTTCATAGCCCAAGTACACAAGAAGTATACTACAACGAACAACTAATTACAAGTAAGAGCAAGACTTTTGTTTGACAGATGAAATCAAGCCTATTAAAATCTTACGGTAATTTAATGCTTTCTGAACTTCAATACAAGTACCAGAAGTTGTGAAATCTATTCAATCAATAAAATTGTCTTCCACTCAATAATATAACACTACTTGGTTTGTTTTCACAAACTATCTCAACTCATCTCCTCTCATTTTATCTAATCATTACAATTTTTTTAAAATCACACAAAATACAATAAACAATTCAACATTTTCAAATAAAAAATATATATATAATAATAAATTATATTTGAACAATATTGTATTCAAGTTTCAACTTTTATCTCATCTCATCTGATCTGTGTAACCAAACGAGCATTTTTGCTAAGAAAGACATGTATTCATCCACCTACTTCTTCAACTTATCCCCAACACTTTTTTAGATATCCCATGTGAAATAACTTATGTGATTCACATATACATTTAGACAGACTCCAGGAATTGCTGGAAGATAAATGCTGGAAGATAAATACCAGCAAAAGGTTGGAGCTTTCATATCATAAGGTTGGAGCTTTCATATCAAAAGCAAATGGTAAAGGTCCAAAAAGAACTCAGGACTCGCATGCTTAATCACACAAATTTATAATCAATTATAAAGGCACATGCCAGCCTGTAAACTCAAAAGTGTCTTACCAGAACATAAAACAGTCCCTAAACAAAATGTTATGGTCACTCATTAATCATTTGAGAAATGCTTTGGCCATAAAAAGATACAACAAAAGTAACCATAAAGACGAGCCAATGTTTAGAAAAAACCAGCACCCAAGATTATCACTCATCAGATGGACTTACAATCTTACTCACGTACACGGTCTCTTTGTTGGGTTCTAGTTGCACACTGGTATAACTATTAATAATCAAAACATTTTCATTAGATCGATTAATAGTTTGCCATCTACATTTTGGATTAAAAACTTCCATACACTTATCAAGCGAATTGCCCTTCAACGAGATACACGTTCAGTATATACTAAACAATAAGAAAACTATAATTCTTATAATTGACCGAACAAAGTACATAAGACCCATTAAAAACAATCATTTTTCACGAAGGGTGCATTTTTATCGATAAGTAAATCGTCTTTTTATTAAATTACAATATAAAGCAAGAAAGCTTTTAAAATCGAATGTTCATTCCATAGATCTGTAAAGTAATCCATCAAACAAACAAAAGGAACAATCTATTTCCTTAAAAAGATCAAAAAACCATTACGCTTTTCCAACCCAAAAAGGAAGAGAAAAAATATTTGATCTCTGAAATTGTTGCAAAACAAGCAAAAGAAAAATCTTACCTTCAGAAGAGCCCACTTGTAAAATCCTGTCAACAGACAGATACTCACAGACCCACTTGAAGACATGAACAACAATCTCGATTCTCGATAACCCAGTGAGAGAAGGCCTCCCACTTTAACCTCCCAGTGGCTCTTATGTCAAAGGTCACGGCCTTGTAACCTCTCTCTCCCAGCCCAGCTGATACTTTTTTCAAGAGGCCCTGACAACCACCCAAGATTGACTATGGGTGGACGAGAACCAGCAGCACTATTTCCTCTCCTGGTGTGCACACTGCAGAGGCCTCAAGGCTCGTGTGGAGCTCGATTCATCGCGGGTTTAACTTTGGTGGACTCTAGAGCCCTATACTACGGTTTGACTTCCCGTGGGAAATTCGATGGAATCAGCAGTACCGCTGGTTGCTTGCAACTTCCTTTTTTTTAATTTTTATTTTTTTATTCATATTTTTTAATATATTTAAATATTTTTTAAAAAAAAGTTAATATACTTAAAATCACTTCTTTAATTATTAAGTAAAAATAAAAATAAAAATTTCCAAAACGGTAAAATAGAACGACAAGAAATGGTGGATATGGTAACTTTTTTCTTTTGCTTATATGGTAACTTTTTTCTTTTGCTTATGAGTCCAGAGTAATACACATGGAGGGATTTGAGAATATGCGAAGCACTTTCATTTTATTTGCTTTCAATTAAGCCGAAGTTGGAGTCAGAAATTTTTTTAACCAAAAAAGTTGGAGTCGGAGTCAGAGTTGGAGTCGGCTGTGATAATGTACCAACTCCAACTCCGATATTGTACATATTTTATAAAAATATATATATTTTTTATATATTAATCATATATATTTTATATAACTATAACTTATATACTTAATTAAATTTAATAATATACTAGAGTAAACAAATTATTATAAAATAATATGCTTATACTATAATATAAATAGACTAAATTCACTAATAATAGTTTAGTTTAGTATATGTAAACATTATATTATTAACTATTACGCTACCATATAATACTAATATATAATAACAACTAATGTATAATAACATATAATACTAATGTATTATATTATATGTATAAACAAAAATATATAAATTTATAATAACATGTAATACTAATATATAATAACTAAAGTATAATAACATGTACTAATAATGTATAATAATCAATGTATTTGCACAAATTGTGGGGTATGGCTGTCCAGATTTTGATAAGTTTCTCAAATATCACTCGTGTTTGTTGACTTTGGAAAATCTGAACCTGTGTTTGCACAAATTGTGGGAAGTGGTCTGGGCGTCGATGAAGGGAAGATAAATGGCCTGGGCATTCGTGGGGTTGGAAAAGAAAGGGTTTAGGCATCTTATGTTTTGCAATTCAAGATAAGTTCTCTAAGAGGTCTACGTGGCAATATTTCATTAGAGGCTATTTTTTGTGCATCGTCAGAATTTCCGATTAGAAGATTTTGCCTTCCTATTGATATTGCTTTTCCAATTATAACTTTTATAATATAGCATAAAACAAAAATTGAAACAAAATATATATTTCGTCGTACTCTTGAAATAAGTAGGTGAAAAGAATATTTGTAACATAATCCCAAAGTATGCATAACGTGGTCATATCATCTTATCATAAGTAGGATACTAGTAAAATTATTTTCTATAAGAACTTTTTTTTTTCTCAAAAAATGAGGGTGGCACCTCCAGCACTTTATTAAAAAAAAAAACCTCTCTTATGACATAGGAAAACCATGGCTACAAAAACAACCAACTTATGAAAGACTAACCAATAGAAGAAAACCATCAAGAACAAAACATAAAAACAACCTGTACAAGCCAATTACTTAAATCACCACCAACCAAAAGCAATGCCATGAAATGCAAAAAACTATTTTTTTCTGCAAAGCACTAACGTCTCGCCCCAACTTGTCAACCTTTAAAATCCCTTTTAGCCGATGCGGAATGGCATATATAGATCATAAGATAGGACAAATTTTGGAAAAAAAATTATTAAGTATTCTGAAATATGCATGATATGGTATTCTTCTACTGTCACAACATCATTTCAATGAGTAATGAGGGAAGTTGCCATCCTCTATATATCAAGATAACAATGCATCCCGGATGATGTATGCGTGTAGGCGTTAACGCCAAAAGGAGCCTCCTCCCCTGACCATGAGAGAGAGAGAGTGTGTGTGTGTAAAGCCCATCAAGATCTTATACGAGCTAAATTTGCAAATTGATAAAGAGCACTTTTAATGGATTCTTCATCTTATTTTTTAAAATACATCATCAAAATTTATTTTTTCTATTTTATATATTGACTTTTACAATATATCATACATCAATTTATTTATTTTTTCTTTATATAATTTAAATATTATACTTTTTAATAGATTTTAGATAAAAAGTAGAGATGAATGAATTAAATATTTATACAAGTATGAATAGTATTCTATAGATGTAGAGATGGTACTGTAGAAAACTGGATATTAGTTATAAAATACATAATCCATTGGATGGGCTATATTGAGCTATATCTTTCAAATTTTACAAAAATATGAATTTTACATAATCTATTCAGAATGCTCTGTTCATGATATCGAACATGTTCAATCTGGATTGTTGGCTACTCCAAACAATACGTACGGTACGACTATATATATATATATATATATATATATAGTGTCTATGGCAAAACTTATGGATTCTGTATGGATTCAGGCTTCATGGTTTTTATCCCATGGAGTTGATGAAGGCTGAGCCGATCCCTTCTTTTGGGTTCAGGCTTTCCTTGTCGCACCTAGCCCTAATGAGTGAAAAACTCAATTTCAATTTCAGTTATCAAGACATGAGTAGATATTGGTCCCACCAAAATATTCTTCCTAAAAATAAGTTTTAATAAGTCCCCTTCGTTTCCAAATATTGATAAAAACAAGTTAAATTTCTCAATCAAAACATTATTTTTAATAAATAAATCAAGACCAATGCAATATGATTTTATTTTTTAAAGGATGGTACTTCCGACATAGCAGTACTCATTGAACACATGTTAGCATATATAAATTTACTAATAATAATTTAGTTTAGTATATATAAACATTATATTATTAACTATTACGCTACCATATAATACTAATATATAATAACAACTAATGTAAAATAACATATAATACTAATATATTATATTATATGTATAAACAAAAATATATAAATTTATAATAACATGTAATACTAATATATAATAACTAAAGTATAATAACATGTACTAATAATGAAAAATAATCAATGTATTTGCACAATTTGTGGGGCATGACTGTCCAGATTTTGATAAGTTTCTCAAATATCACTCGTGTTTGTTGATTTTGGATAATCTGAACCTGTGTTTGCACAAATTGTGGGAAGTGGTCTGGGCGTCGGTGAAGGGAAGAGAAATGGCCTGGGCATTTGTGGGGTTGGAAAAGAAAGGGTTTAGGCTTCTTATGTTTTGCAGTTTAAGATAAGTTCTCTAAGAGGTCTACGTGGCAATATTTCATTAGAGGTTATTTTTTGTGCATCGTCAGAATTTCCGATTAGAAGATTTTGCCTTCCTATTGATATTGCTTTTCCACAAAATTATAACTCTTATAATATAGCATAAAACAAAAATATAACAAAAACCAAAAATTGAAACAAAATATATATTTCGTCGTACTCTTGAAATAAGTAGGTGAAAAGAATATTTGTATCATAATCCCAAAGTATGCATAACGTGGTCTTATCATCTTATCATAAGCAGGATACTGGCAAAATTATTTTCTATAAGAATTTTTTTTTTCTCAAAAAAGGAGGGCGGCACCTCCGGCACTTTATTAAAAAAAAAACCTCTCTTATGACATAGAAAAACCATGGCTACAAAAACAACCAACTTATAAAAGACTAACCAATAGAAGAAAACCATCAAGAACAAAACATAAAAACAACATGTACAAGTCAATTACTTAAATCACCACCAACCAAAAACAATGCCATGAAATGCAAAAAGCTATTTTTTTCCGCAAAGCACTAACATCTCGCCCCAACTTGTCAACCTTTAAAATCCCTTTTAGCCGATGCGGAATGGCATATATAGATCATAAGATAAGACAAATTTTGGAAAAAAAAATTATTAAGTATTCTGAAATATACATGATATGGTAATCTTCTACTGTCACAACATCATTTCAATGAATATTTTTTCTTTGTATGAGCTTGAGGTTTTGAGCGAGAAACTCCTCCTTCTCTTTACAAAACACTCTCAAATCCGGGATCTAGTTTTGAGGGGGAGGGTGTTTTCGCTCCTCCCCCTCCCCTCCTGTTGATATGTTCAATCTGTTTTTTAGTGTGTTTTAGTTTTTAGCTCATAAAAGGGTTAACTCTTTTGGCTTTTCCCAATTTTGCATAGGTTTTTTTCCTCCTCCTTTTTTCTTCGATCTGTATTTTGAGATTTATACTCCTAGATCTTCTTCTCAATGATCCAAAAACCTCATCTTTATGTTTTTTCTTTCAAACCCATGTGTGGTGTTTGAATCGCCTGGAACGGCCGCAGCTGGGGCAAGAGTTGGTCGAGAGGGGCGGTCGATGCTATGGCCAGTTGGTAGTGCTGCAGAGCTCGTGCGTAGGAGGGTCTTCTGCTCAGTGGCTGGTGCTCGTGCGAGCTGGGTGCTCGAGCCGTCTGGGCTCGCGACACTGATGCTTGCGGTGGGTGCACTGTTCTGGGCTCACGCCGTCGCTCGTGGAGGCTGGTGGTAGCAGAGAGGGTGTTGGGCTCGGGTGAGAACGACGAAGGGGCGACGGGCATCGATGAAGAAGGAAGAAGAAGGTAGTAGAAGGAAAGAAAAGAAAAGAAAAAGAAAAAAAGGGAAAGTTGAAGGGGACTGCGCATTTGTATAGAGATGAAACCCTGGCTCTTGTTTTGTGTTTTTATATTTTTTAATGTGTTTTTTCTTTTACTATTTTTAGTTTTTTAATAAAAAAGAAATAGGCTATTTGGACTTTATGTCCATAATAGCATAGTCCCGTATTCCTCCTGCGTAGAGGACAAAGGGGGCTAGTGCTTCTTTTCGTTGGAAGATGGGTCGTTTTAGTTCTGTGTTTACAAAGTGCTCTCTTTGTTAGAAGAGAGTTTTATAGAAGTTAAGATAATGTTCGCCATAAATGAATTTGTGTGCAGGGATGCTCCAGAGCAAATGCGTAGTTTGGCTTGTAGTTCAGGTTTTTCCTATATTGATAAGTTAACAACTGTAACTTCGGTTTATGAAATGAAATGAAGTTTGTTTCAAAAAAAAAAAAAAAACATCATTTCAATGAGTAATGAGGGAAGTTGCCATCCTCTATATATCAAGATAACAATGCATCTCGGATGATGTATGCGTGTAGGCGTTAACGTCAAAAGGAGCCTCCTCCCCTGACCATGAGAGAGACAGAGTGTGTGTGGAAAGCCCATCAAGATCTTATACGAGCTAAATTTGCAAATTGATAAAGAGCACTTTTAATGGATTCTTCATCTTATTCTTTGAAATACATAATCAAAATTTATTTTTTCTATTTTACATATTGACTTTTACAATATATCATACATCAATTTATTTATTTTTTCTTTATATAATTTAAATATTATACTTTTTAATAGATTTTAGAATAAAAAGTAGAGATGAATGAATTAAATATTTATACAAGTGCGAGTAGATGTAGAGATGGTACTGTAGAAAACTGGATATTACTTATAAAATACATAATCCATTGGATGGGCTATATTGAGCTATATCTTTCAAATTTTACAAAAATATAAATTTTACATAATCTATTCAGAATTGCTCTGTTCATGATATCGGACATGTTCAATTTGGATTGTTGGCTACTCCCAAACAATACGTACAGTACGACTATATATATATATATATATATACTAGTAAGGGCACCGTGCGCTGCACGTATGCCCAGGTGAAAAAAAAATTAGGAAAAAATAAAAATAGTAACAAATAGTAAATGGAAAGGTATGTGAAAAATGCAATTTAAAGAAAATTTGAATAAAACATTAAAAAAAAAGAAAAAAGAAAAAGTGAAGTAAAGATAAACTTTATATATGGCTCAGGTTATAGATAGAGATCATATAAGAGTAACACAACTGGACCATACAACTATCTTGGGAGTTCAAATCATTTGTATGCGAGCTAAACCAACTCAGATATATAGAATAACCAGTTCCAAGTAAAAAACTGATGAAGAGAGCCCAAAACAATGGCCATGAACCAACAATCCATCCAAGCCAAAAACTCTGTTAGAAAGGAAAGGAGATAATAAGCATGCATTCAGTCAATAATCTAGATGAATGCTTGAATTTTTCAGACCATAAAAAATTTATCCTGAATAATGGAATAAAGAGAGGAATTACAAAATTTTACCTATTAAAAATGAAAATTCAGGAGTATTCTAGTTATAGACTGTGAATTACATTTAAAAATATATTGGGCAGCAACCTATGTCTTTTAATTAGTACTTTCGTCTCTACAAATTCTGCACTAATCGTATTCAATATACTTTATTAAATGATATTTACTCAAATAAAAGTTCGCTATTTATTCATCGTACAACTTAAACATTCCAACCGAACATATTTCCAATATTAATGAAAAGAAAATCATTTTATAGAAGATTTCATAACTTGTATCAAATGAAGAAAGCTGTGAACAAAAATATAACTTTTAATAGCACAATGGAGAAAGATGTCACAATCATGAACCGGTTACAACTGAATATTCCCCTAATGCCTAATGTTAATGGAAGATATGGCTTGTTAACCTACAATGAAACAACACAGTATAGAAATAGAATTTGATAGTCCCCATATGCTCCATATATATAAATATATATATATATATTCCGGATATGAAGTTCTAAGTAAAGTACAAAGAGTTTGAGGGAGAGAATGACCACTACAAGAAAAAGGCCATTTTCGAGCAATTTTATGTTCACTTAATAGTCGCTAGGGGGTTAGGGTGGGGGAGGGGATTATTTGAATGAATGTATAGGTAAATTAGCTAGACTATATAATCAGCTGGATATATGGTCTACAAGGAAATATCTCCCATTTACAGACCAACAATGTAAATGTTCATTAATAGGGCAGCAACCATGGCCTGAAAAGCAATACAAAAGTTATATTAAAGGTATACATGTAATGTTCAAGTTGATATGATATTTGAGGCATCACCTCCACTACCCCAGTGATAAACAATGGAGATATATTTGAGACGCTCTCGACTACAAGGAGAGAAACTTGAGATTATGCTTAATGCCTGTTGACAGAAAATAAAAATTAAGTTAAGGCCTCTCACAAAATTGAAAAAGAAAAAATGAAGAAAGCTTGACAGCTTAAACCAATGAAAGAAAAATAAATAAATAACAGTTGACTGAGCCACCTTAAACAGTCGGTTTAAAGCAATATTTGTACTAAAAATGATCACCTTCTTGTCAATATTTGTACAATAGATACTTCTTGCACATATCTCACGTTCATCTTAAAACAAAAGAACCAATCAAATCAATACATAATAAAGCAAAATGAAATTAATACATAATAAACCAACTACGAATAACAAAAAATGCAGTCTTTATAAGAGGTAGACTCTCTCACCCTAGGCAAAAAAGTTGGGTTAACCAGTGCAATAGATGTTTCAGAAGGCAGCACCCTCACAGGGTNAGCACGGCATTGCGAAGACCAACAAAAATATACCCAGCATCGTGGAGAGGTGGTTTCCGTTGAGGAACACGCCCATGCAGCCCTTGAGGTAGATGACAAAACTGAATGAGTTGATCTGCTGAGTACTTCACAAGTTGCTTCGATTCAAGAGCATAAAAGATAATTGAGAGCAAGAACAAAACGAGGTAGATGAATTTAATTATATTTCATGAGAAAAGAAAATTTTCATATTTAATTGACAACAAAATGAAATAAATACATACCGAATTGATCTGTAAATTTGGAAGCAAGAAATTTGACAACTTTCAGCCTTGGAATGTTTGTGCGATTTTATGAGCTAAAACAGAAGAGAAACGAGAGAGCATAATTGAAATCAAGAACAAACCAAGGTAGATGAATTTAATTATATTTCATGGAAACAGAAAAATTTCATATTTAATTGACAACAAAATGAAATAAATACATACCAAATTGATCTGTAAATTTGTGCGATTTATGAGCTAAAATATAAGAGAAACGAGAGAGCAAATATGAAACAATAGATAGTAAAGGAAAAACAAGATGAAAAATCCTCTTATACCAGGCGGCAAACGGTGGGTATATAATGTAGAATAGACACAACATCTTAAAAATTTCAGACTTTAAACCAGTCGGTACCGTCGGTGGAAATGATGATAAAAAAGATAAGAACAAACCAGAACATAGTAGAAGAAGCACATAACGGTAAAATGAATAGAAAGTTGACGCCAAAATTGGAAACAAAAATATTAGACGAAAACACTGTTTTTAACCCATTCGCTCTTTATATATTAGTAGATAGATATATATTGTGTCTATGGCAAAACTTATGGATTCTGTATGGATTCAGGCTTTATGGTTTTTATCCCAAGGAGTTGATGAAGGTTGAGCCGATCCCTACTTTTGGGTTCAGGCTTTCCTTGTCGGGCCTAGCCCTAATGAGTGAAAAACTCGATTTCAATTTCAGTTATTAAGACATGAGTAGATATTGGTCCCACCAAAATATTCTTCCCAAAAATAAGTTTTAATAAGTCCCATTCGTTTCCAAATATTGATAAAAACAAGTTTAAAAATTTCTCAATCAAAACATCATTTTTAATAAATAAATCAAGACCAATGCAATATGATTTTATTTTTTAAAGGATGGTACTTCCGAAATAGCAGGTACTTATTGAGTACGTGACAAGTGAATGAACATATAAGGGCCTGTGATGGGTTACCATAAGCAGGGCTTAAATAAACATATATATGGAGGGTCACGTACTTAGTACGACAAATCTGGCAAAATTAACAGACAAAATTAGTAGGAAATTTGGTAATGGCTAGCTCAATTTTTTCAATTAGAATGTGCAGATAAAATGGCGTGATTATCCCTATCATCTCCTTGAAGATGAACACACTCCTTAGAAGACCAACACACTCTGTATGATATATATTAAGAATAATACTACTATGCCTCTTCAATTTGTCCCTTCATTTTGATTGCTCATACATTGAATTTTTTTTTTCAGAAGTAACTATTAGTATATTGGTATTTGTTTTTATTTTTTTAAAATGTTTAAACATATTTAAAAAATGTTTGAAATAAAAAAAAAAATACAATTTGTACTAAGCTGCATTAGGGGCACACCAAATGAGCAAATTGAGGAGGCATAAAAACACTTCTAATATGATAAACGTGTATGATAATAATTAATTAAGAAAATTAGTTAGAAAAAAAAAACACTCAAATGACTTCGTGTTAACTTTATTTTAAGGTTCGGTTTGGATACAGAAACACTCTCAATCTATCTCATCTCATAATTATAATTTATCTAAACTCTCATATAAAATATTATAAACAATTTAATTTTTTTAAATCTTATATTGATAATAATATTTAAAAATAATATTTTATTCAACTTATTTAAAATCATCTCATCTCATCTAACTATCTCAACGGGTTCAGTAATTTGATTGTCCAACACGCTCGACAGGTGTAAAAGTGTACATGCATGATTATTTGTGTTTTAGTTAAAATTAAAGTTCTAAAGTGGGTGAAGCCACCCTAGAAATTACGTACATACGCGCTTGTAAGCAATACATTCCATGATTAATAGTTGATGCTGCATCTACTGTGAACTTTCCATCTTAGGTTGACCAGTACTAGTATTACTTCTATTTTTTTTTTAATTTTTTAATAATTAAAAAAGTGATTATTAATAAAATCATATATTTTTTTAATTTTTTCTTAATGATTAAAGATGTTAAAAAATACTTAAAAGAAAATTTAAAAAAATAAAAATTTTAAATATACTATAAAATAATAAAAAGATGGTAAGAGGGTAATAAGATTAGAGCAATGCTAGGAATCTTGCTGGGGGATCCCGTTCAAGCATACCGTTACAATTTTTTTTATTTATAGGTTTTTTTGTAGTGATTAAGAAAATGTTATTTAATAATATTGAAAATTTTTATTCTTTTTTTTTTAAATATTTAAAAGTGTTAAAAAACAAAAAAAAAAAACACTTTTAAGTATTTTTTTCCCATAATTTTTTTAACACTTTTGAATGTTTAAAAAAAAAGACTAAAATTCACAATATTATTAAACAAAAATTTCTTAATCACTATAAAAAAAATAAACTAAAAAAAAAATATAACGGAAAAAATGAACGGGATTCCTAAGCGGATCCCTATCATTTTATTATCATTATCCTCGTTTGAGTCGAGGAGAAGCGAAGTTATGTAGAACTTTGGTGTGCAAATTCAATTAATTGGCCCTACGCGTTTTAAATTTCTTTCTTTTTGCATGCATTATTAATATATGTCGATGACTACGAAAGGAGAAAGCTGGTCACCAACGTCGACTTTTGAGTAGACCGCGTGCTATGTCGATGCATGATGTTTCAATTCCCATCGCTACTTTTAAGCAAGCAATAATGATAGAACTCTTGCTTTACGAGGCAAAGTTTTTTGTATTCTTAATTAAATTTTTGACAAACTTTAATTTGCCTCTTAATTTATATCTGAAATTTGAGTACTTCATCTTCTTTATTCTCTGCAATATTCACTATATCAAGTGGATTTCTTGGATCTTCCTCTAGAAAATGTAGCCAAAGTCAGTCAACAGCTCTGCAACACTAATTTGGTTGCAGAAAAATTAGAAACGAAAAAAAAAATCAAGTCAGTCAGTCAACAGCTAAAAAAAAAGTACAAGATTGGAGAAGTTGCGCAGAAGCTTTGTATGCCATAAGGGCGTGTGATGGGTTGCATAAACAGGGCTTAAATAAACCGAAGGTTGGAAATGGCTGGCTCCATTTTATCAATTATAATGTACAGATAAAATGGTGATACTATCCCTATGATCTCCTTGAAAGACGAACATACTCCATATATATATATATATGAAAAATAATGTTATTATGCCTCTTCAATTTGTTCAAAAACCTGCATGCATTTAATAATTTTTTTAGAAGTAACTATTAATGTATTGGTATTTTAAAAACAAATGTTTAAACATGTTTAAAAGATGTTTGAAATAAAAAGTAAAAAAAAGAAAAGAAAAATGCAATTTGCACTAGAGGCACACCAAGTAAGTAAATTGAGGAGGCATAGTACATTGTAACACTACTCATATATTAATATTTTGTAAGAATGATAAACGTGTATGATAATAATTATTTAAGAAAATTAAAAAAAATACTTAGAAAGAAAAAACACCCAAAGGACTTTGTGTTGACTTTAAGACTCGATTTGAATATAGAAACACTTTGAATCCATCTCATCTAATTTCATTTTATCATTATAATTTTTCTAAATTCTAAAATAAAATATAACAAACAATTTAACTTTTTTTAAATTTTGAAACAATAATAATATTAAAAAATAATATTTTATTCAACTTGTCTCATCTCATCTCATTGTCCAAACTAGCCCAAGTCATTTGATTGCCCAACTTGCTCGATGAGTCTAACAGCGTACATGATTATTTGTGTTTGAAAAATGTTAAATATATTTAAGAAAAATTTATAAAAAATTTACTTCTTCACGTGTGAGTTATTAATATGTTGAAAATAATAAAATTTAAAATTTAAAATTTAAAATTTAAAATTCAAAATAAAACTAACACATAAATCTTATAAGTAAAAGTATAAGCAAAATTGTAAATATAGATAACACAACTGTTTGCGTTTTATTTAAAAAGTTCTAAAGCCGGTGGAAGCCACCCTGGAAATTACGTATAGATACGCGCTTGTAAGCAATGCATTCCATAACCAATAGTTGATGCTGCATCTACTTTGAACTTTTCGTCTCAGGTTGTGAAATTCACCATTAATGAAATTGTATATTTTTTAATTTTTTAATGATTAAAGATGTAGTAAAAAAAGAAAATTTTAAATACACTATAAAATAATAAAAAGATAATAAAAGAATAATAACACTGTCATTAATGAAATTGTATATTTTTAATTTTTTTTAATAATTAGGGATATTAAAAAAATACTTAAAATACAAAAATAAAAATTTCAAATATACTATAAAATAATAAAATAATAATAAGAGAGTAATAAAACTATCATTATATACCCTCCTTTGAGTCAAGGAGAAGCGAAGTTACGTAGAACTTTAGTGTGCAAATTCAATTAATTGGCCCTACGCGTTTTAAATTTCTTTCTTTTTGCATGCATTATTAATATATGTTGATGACTATGGAAGGAGATGTACTAGTAATGTATAATTACGTAATAAGGGCTTACATTCTTTCTTGGTATAATAACATATAACACCAATTATATAATAACTAATATATAATAACATTTAATACTAATATATTATGTATAAACACAAATATATAAATTTATAATAACAAGTAATATTACTAATATACAATAACTAAATATAATAACATGTACTAGTAATATATAATAATCAATGTATAATAACATGTAATATTAATGTATAAGCATTAACATTTAATAACATATAATAATAATACATAAATTTGTACAATGATCTATTTTTTTTAATTTTTGTTATGTTTTAATAAAACTGAAATTGAAAAAATATTTTTTTTTAAAAAAATTGAAATTTGGAAGCCTAAATCAGATTAGTGAGAGTATAAAATAATCAAATTAAAATTTCAAATGGACTAAAAAAGAAAGCTTAATAAAAAAAAACCCAAATCCAATTATGCTCCAACAAATCAAAGTTGAAGTGAATCGAAAACTATCCAAATCGAAGTTGGAGTTGGAATGAAAGGTAGGGCACTCTCAGTCCGGTATTCTTGGTGCTCAACCCTATTTGTCATCATCTTATTGAAGAGAAATTGTGCAGAACCTTCGCATGCATTCATAGGTCCAAAGTACGCGTTTTAATGAATTGTATAGAGAGTTGACAGAACTGTGCCATTCAAAGAAATTACTTCTTTTACGCATTTCATTAAATGATCTGGATCATGACTGAAGAGTTGAAAAAGTCTTCTACTGTCATTCAAAGGAATTAATTCCTCTATGCGTTTTATTTTAATGTGCGACTTGTGATTAGAGTTGGATCGATAAATATGGACGATGAAGGTATGCACACACAGTTTTTACGTTGAAAATCTACTGTAATAGTTATCCTTGTACTGTTAGATCTTGCTTATTTTTATACCCCACCTTTAACTTATCCCATCTACCTAATCATTTTAAAATTTTCAAATTTTTATATAAAATAAAATAAAAAATTTAAGTTTATCAAATCCCAAAATAAAAATAATATTATAAATATATATTCTAACAATAATTTATTCAACTTTCAACTTTCGTATCAACTCATTTCATTCCAACTTATCTGTGTAAACAAATGATCCATACTTGAGTTGGGTTTGAAAAAATTTTATTGAATGGTTAAAGAAGTGATTATTGATGAAATTATATATATTTTTTAATTTTTTTCTTATTGATTAGGATGTTAAAAAAATATTTAAAATAAAATAATAAAAAAATAAAAATTTCAAATATAAATAGTAAAATGGTAATAAGAGAGTAAAAATGGTTAGTCTAGATTCAGAGATGATATGATATGATTTTAGATGAAAAATTAAAATTAAAATATTATTATTATATTATTATTTTTTAATATTTTTATTATTCTAAAATTTTAAAAAAATTAAATTATTTATTATATTTTATATAACAATTTAAAAAAAGGGTGATGCTACATCCCGCTGGGGCTGGACCGCTGGGAGCCCCGCTGGGGTGTAGCACACATTTTTAATGTGTTTTGAAAAAAAAAAATTTATATAATTTGTTTAATATTTTTAAATATTTAAAACATTATTAAAAAATACTTTTTTAATTAAAAAGTAAAAAAAAATATTAAAAAATACTTTCTTAATCACTAAGTAAAATAAAAAATATTTTTTTATAACTTTTTATTTTACTTCATGATTAAGAAAGTATTTTTTAATAATATTGTGAATTTTTTTTATTTTTTTTAAATATTTAAAATTATTAAAAAAAATTATAAAAAAAAAACTTTAAAAAATACATTAAAATATATGTATTACACGGAGCGGGACTCGGACTCGAAGGACTCAGAGCGGGGGCCGTATCATTTTCCTTAAAAAAATTACGACAACTTTACGAATCCAAACGGCGTTAAACTATCATTATCCTCCTTTGGAGTCAAGGAGAGCGAAGCTACGTTGAACTTGGTGTGCAAATTCATTGGCCTACGCGTTTTAAATTTTTGTCTTTTTGCATGCATTATTCTTAATATATGTTGATGACTACGAAAAGAAAAAGCTGACCAACGGCGACTTTGAGTAGACCGCGTGCTATCTCGAATGCATGATGTTTCAATTCCTATCGCTAATTTTAAGCAAGCAATGATAGAACTCTTGCTTTACGAGGCAAAGTTTTTTGAAAAACTTGAATTACCAATATTTAACCGTGTATATGATTATTTGTGTTGTAGTTAAAAAGTTTTAAAGTGGGTGGAAGCTTGGAAATTACATACATACGCGTTTGTAGGCAATGCATTCTGTTGGGAGAAAAATATTCATGGCCCATAAATTGGATTCAGCCCACTAAACCATCTCTAGGGACAAAAAGAGAAGATAAAAAAGAAGAATATGGACTGCAAATATCAAAAAGAGACCAAGAAGATATGGGGGGAGCAGATATCAAAGGGTCAGAAGAAGAAGGAGAGGTGTGCACGCAAGGGAGACCTGCCAACTCATGGCAGACTGGCATGTACAGTGAAAGGTCAGACAAATATATAAAGGGAGAGAGAGAGAACCGAAAAGAAGAGAGAACGGATCGAGAGAAAAGAGACTGATACGAACTAAGATTGAACACCTAAGGATAGAGAATAGATGATTGACAGGAGCTCCAACTTTCTCTGTACAGTGAGATATGAGGTTACATGAGTGATTGTAAACAGATATTCTATAATGGAGACTTCCCTCCCCAAACCCCCGTGGACATAGGCATATTGCCGAATCACGTAAATTTTGGTGTCAACCTTTAATTGCATTCATTTTCTATTCACCACCATGGGCGTACGAATCGCCACCGTACAGCCGCACCGGAACACTGTCGGGGGCCCAAATTCTTCGTATCGCGACACTGACCGCGTGGATTTGCCCAAGCCCGCAAAACACGATATCAACAGTGGCGTCGTCTATGGGATCTCTATTGTCCCATAACCAGCATGTCCTTTGTAGGTCAGCAGTGACAAGCTCTCAGAGCTTGCGATGCGAAGAAGAAAGAGCTGACGAACAGTGCTTTGATGGAAGGATGATGATTTCTCTGCTGCGCTGAACAAATTCCGAATAATAAAGGAAGTATCTTCCAAAGTTTCCTCAACTCAGAAACTTCAGTTCCAAAAACTCAGCCCAGTTTCAGCTTCGGCACCACCCGCTCGGAAGTTAAGAGCTCGGAAAACAACAAATATGGGAAGACCTTCAGTTCGGGAACAAAACCCACGGGCTCCTCAATTCGAAAACTCAGCTCGAAAATAACAAAGCATGGGAAATCATCAAGTCAAGAAAGCACAACACAGAGTGGTGGCCGTTCGGTAGCTACCTACACAAAGTCCCTCAATTCAAAGCCACTATACGGGAAGCTACAATACAAGATGACACTTCGACTGCCCATGAAGACATGCACACCGATTCTCGCTCGGAAACTCACTTTCATCCTTGTCGCTCGGAAATTCACCCGAACGTGAAACACTCACACGGACTCCCTTCAGCCTAGAAACTACAAAGACGAGTCGATCCCCCTGCTCGCTAATCACATGTAAGGGCTCCTCAGCTCGGAAATAACAAAGCATGGGAAATCACCAAGTCAGGAAAGCACAACACGGAGTGGTGGCCGTTCGGTAACTGCCTACACGAAGTTCCTCAGTTCAGCAACTACAGTGTGCACGGACTCCCCCAACTCGTGTTCCTCAACTCGGTAAGTCTCTGCCCGGGGTTCCTCCGCTCGCAAAGCACTGCATGGAAACAACACACTTAGGGTTTCTTCAGCTCGGTTTTCCTGCTCGAATCGTGCAGTATTTCTGAGCGGCTTTCCTGCGCGGTATTTCTACATGGTTCTGTTTTTCTCTGCTTGGCTCTGCTATTCTGCTCTACTCTGCACATGCAAGCACAGACTCTCCTTGACTATAACTTCAGGTTCGTTACTTACAAAATTTATGTGAAATTCAATTTCTACTAACAGAGTTATTTCTATTATGAGAACGAACCGTCGGGAGCGAAAGGTCAAAAACCGCCCGACCTACCAGAATCGAATGCGTTGGCCCATGCCAATCCACGAAGTCATAAGCACGGGAACCGAGTCCTCGCTCGGACCTGCTGGCTATTCTCAACGCAAGTTACCAGTAATCCAATGGGACATCGCCGAGCAGGTTACCAGTGCTTCTACGGGACTTTGCCGAGCGAGTCACCAGTGATCCAACGGAACATTGTTGAGCTTCATGCCACGGTGCAGAATCGAATGCGTTGGCCCATGCCAATCCATGAAGTCATAAGCACGGGAACCGAGTTCTCGCTCGGACCTGTTGGCTATTCTCAACGCAAGTTACCAGTAATCCAACGAGACATCGTCGAGCAGGTCACCAGTGCTCCCACTGGACTTTGCCGAGCGAGTCACCAGTGATCCAACGGAACATTGCCAAGCTTCATGCTATGGTGCAGAATTGAATCTCCGTCAGACAGAATCTCCATCTGCAAACGAGTCACTAGACTAGTCAAGCACCACGCTTGCACTTTACGCGGTCGAGTCCACCTCCCTCACCATTCGAGCTCCGCGCTCGCGCTTTATGCGGTCGAGTCTACCTCCCGCACTGTTCAGCATCGCGCTTTACGTGGTTGAGTCTACCTCCTGCACGAGTCGATCACCGCGCTCGCACTTTACGCAGTCGAGTCTATCCAGGACCGGAATTCACCTTCAACAGGCCCGCCCAGGATAGAAATTCTAAAAAGAAAAAATCATACAATTTCTAGCCCACAAGTGTGCTAAAAATAGCGGGGTACTGTTGGGAGAAAAGTACCCATGGCCCATAAATTGGGTCCAGCCCACTAAACCATCACTAGGGACAAAAAGAGGGGACAAAAAAGAAGAATAGGGGCTGCAAATATCAGAGGGAGACCAGGAAGATATGGGGGGAGCAGATATCAAAGGGTCAGAAGAAGAAGGAGAGGTGTGCATGCAAGGGAAACCTGCCAACTCATGGTAGGCTGGCATGTACAGTGAAAGGTCAGACAAATATATAAAGGGAGAGAGGGAGAACCGAAAAGAAGAGAGAACGGATCGAGAGAAAAGAGACTGATACAAACTAAGATTGAACACCGAAGGATAGAGAATAGAGGATTGACGGGAGCTCCAACTTTCTCTGTACAGTGAGATATGAGGTTCCATGAGTAATTATAAACAGTTATATTATAATGGAGACTTTCCTCCTAAAACTCCCATGGACGTAGGCATATTGCCGAACCACGTAAATCTTGGTGTCAACCTTTTAATTGCATTCATTTTCTATTCACCACCATGGGCGTACGAACTGTCACCGTACAGCCGCACTGGAATATTGCCGGGGGCCCAAATTCTTGCATTGTGACACTGACCGCGTGAATTTGCCCAGGCCCGCGAAACACGACATCAACATATTCCATTCCTGATAATTGATGCTACATCTTGTTTGAACTTTTCACTCAAGTTGACCGGTACTCCTAGTACTACTTTATTTTTTTTTAATTTTAATTTCTAATTTTATTTATTTAATACTTAAAGGAGTAACTATTAATAAAATTGTATATTTTTTTAATATTTTTTAATAATTTATGATGTTAAAAAAATACTTAAAAATAAAAAATTTCAAATAAAAAGAATGGTAAAAGAGCAATAAGACTATCATTATCTTCCTTTTGAGTGAAGGAGATCGAGAAGCGAAGCTACGCAGAACCTTGGTGTGCAAATTCATTGGCCTAACCTACGCGTTTGAAATTTCTTTGTTTTTGCATGCATTATTAATATATGTTGATGACTACGAAAGGATCAGAAAGCTGGCCAACGTCGACTTTTGAGTAGACCGGGTGCTATGTCGAATGCATGACGTTTCAATTCCTATCGCTAATTTTAAGCAAGTAATGATAGAACTCTTGCTTTACGAGGCAAAGTTTTTTTGTATTCTTAATTAAATTTGTGACAAACTTTTGCCTTTTAATTTATCAAAAAATTTTAT
>QEOT01002740.1:381015-393568 GCA_003123785.1 Pterocarya stenoptera | reverse complement strand
GCGGCAGGCAACACTATGCCTATATTTCGAGAGTCTGAGGTATACCATGTCTCATTCAACAAATTCTCGAATAGTGTGCTTGTAATCATAATGTTTTTTTTTTTTAATAATTTTATCGTTGCTTGGGCTGCTGTTAGGTTTTTTTTTAGGATAGTTAAGATCTCATCCCTTGTTTTGAGTTGAGAGTCAACCTCTACGTTTAAAGTAGTGCCTGCCACATCTGTAGGAGAGTGGGTGGAGGAAACCTGTAAAGTGCCTCGAAAGGGATTAGCTTTGTGGAAGAATGGAGGTTAGTATTTTACCACTACTCGCTCCATGGCAACCAAGCCACCCATTCCTTGGGACGATAGCTAACGAACCTCGATTCACCACCTCTGTCTGCCCATCAGAATGAGGATGATAAGCAGAGTTGTATGTTAGTTGAGTCCATGTAACCTGAACAATTCCTTCCACAATGAGCTTGTAAAGGTGACATCCCTATCAAAGACAATAGTGGAAGGCATGCCATGTAGTTTGAAGACATGTAAGATGAAAATTTTGGCCACTGTGGCTATTATGTAGGGATGGGAGAGAGAAACAAAATGGGCATACTCTGTGAAAATATCTACTACCACCAAAACCACTATAAATCCCTTGGATGGATGTAGGGACTCGATGAAGTCCATTAAAATGTTTGTCCTAAAGGGAATGGGAAGAGACTGTAGTAGACCAATATGGTGCAAATTTTCAGACTTGCACTTCTGACAAGTGGGACACTCTTTAATGTAAGACTTGATGTCCTTCTTCATCCCTGGTCAATAAAAATCAGCTTTGGCCTTGTGAAGGAGATTTTTATAGCTAGCATTCCCTCCATAAGGGCTATCATGCACATACTGTAGAACTTGACTTGAAGGAATAATTCTTAGGCAAATAAATTCTTCCCTTCGTCAATAATAGCCCATTGATAAAAGAAAACTTTTGGTTCAAAAATTGTCCAGGCTGAAGTTTCTGAAGCAACTATTTAAGCTCCAAATTAGTCTTATAAGAAGTCCGCAAGTCTTGTAGCCACATAGGATCTAACACAGAAATTTTAACCAAAGAAGCTCCCCCATATAACTTAGGTTGTCTAGACAGGACATCTGATGTCTTGTTTTCCTTTCCCTTCTTGTACTCAATAGTGAAATCAAAACCCAGTAGTCTGCTAATCCACTTTTGGTGGGATGGAGTGCCAACTTTCCGCTCTAGCAGAAACTTCAAGCTCTGCTAGTCTATCCTCATAATGAAAACCTTGCCCCAAAGATATAGCCTCCATTTTTTTACTGCATAGATAAGGACTAATAGTTCTTTTTCATAAGTGGATAGGTTTAGAGCCTTTCCCTTAAGGGCATGGCTGAGGTAAGCCAAAGACCTGCCCTCATGCATCAAAATAGCCCCTTTCCCCACACCTGAGGCATTACCTTGTATGAGAAAAGACCTTGAAAAATCTGGCAAGGCCATAACATAGGGTTTAATCATCACTGCCTTCAACTCCTCAAAGGCCTTAGAAACTGATATAGTCCATAGAAAAGATTTTTTCTTCAATAAGGTAGTGAGTGGGGCAACTATAGACCCATAATGTCATAAGAATTTCATGCAATAGCCCGTGAGTTCCAAGAATCCTTTCATTGACTTGATGGAGTTAGGTTATCTCATTGCAACTAAACTTACGTTTACTCTTTTTAGCAAAAAGAGTATGTGCAGCCAAAGTTTTTAACGCAGTAACTAAGTGAACCAAATGTTCCTCCTTAGTCTTACTGTAGATCAAAATATCATCAAAAAATACAATTAAAACCTCCTTAAGTTAGGGCTAAAACACCTCATTCACTAGCCCTTGAAATGTGGTTGGAGCATTTGTTAATCCAAAGGGCATCATTAAGAACTCATAGTGGTCATAATGAGTCCTAAATGCTGTTTTTGGAATGTCCTATTCTTTGACCTTTTTTTGGTGATATCCTGACTTTAGGTCTATTTTTGAAAAGATAGTGGCCCCATGTAATTCATCAGGGAGCTAATCAATGATTAGAATGAAAAATTTGTCTTTGATGGTCTATTTAGGGTCCAGTAATCAATATACATCATCCAACTACCATCGACCTTTCTCATCAATAATATGAGAGAATAGAATGGTGATTAGCCGAGTCTTATCACTCCAACAGCTAATAATTCTTGCACAATCTTTTTTATTATTTTTGCCCAATCTTTTTTATTTTTGACTTTTGATAGTATGGGTACCTGTAGGGCCATATAGAAATAGGAGAATTTCGTTCCTTAAGTGTAATACGATCGATGGTCACAATTTCTCTTAGGGGGCACTCCTTAGGTTCATAAAAAGCACCACTGAATTCTAACAAAACCACAGCTAATTCTAGAGGGACTATTGTCTGCACCTTCTCTTCTCTTATTACTGAAATCTAGATAAGCATCCATCTTCTTTCAACCTTACTTAATTGGGACAATTCCACACCATCTACCATTTGTAAATGGCTAGGATTTAATCCCTAAGTGTGATAGACCCAACACCCCGAGTGAAAGTCATAGAAAGGGAAGTAAAATCCCATAAAACAGGCCCAAGTGTCCTCATCTATTGCATGCCAATAACCACATCACAACCCCTTAGGGGTAGTAAAAAAGAATTTTTAGTAAACAGGTGCCTTTGGAGCAATATCTTTGCCCTTCAGCTTCCCAACACTTTTAATCATTTCACCATTAGCTACCCTAACTTCTATTTTTCTTTTGAGTTAGGAGTCAATTAGGCCTTAGGACTGATGGTGGGGTCAATGAAAATGTGGGTACTACGAGTATCCATTAAAATTACCACCAGCTACCCTATAATTTTACCCAACAATCTCATAGTTCTTGGGCTAGTAGAATCGACAATATCATGTAGAGAAATCTCGGGCGCCTCCACCCCAAGATTCTGTATATCTATGTCTTCATTCTCTAGTGTCTGCTTGTAACACCCCGCTCCCCAATAAAGACATTTTAAAATTTTTGGGGAGCTAGTGTGCTACTACTAAACTTGAACTAGAAAAAAAAAATTATTTTTAATAACGCGCCAGATGCAAAGGATTCCATAAATAAAACAAATTTTATTAAATACTAAAAATCCAAAAATAAAGTCTGCGGAAGCACTTATTTAAAACAATTACGGAAGTCTCATGTGCTTATCAAAATAATTTAATTAAATCTTAAACCATAAAGCTTAATCATAGCAAAAAAATCCGTCTAGGCCTCTGCCTCGCCTCCCGGGGTCAAGTCCTGTCCTGCAGTCTCATCCTCATAAATGTCATCACCTGGGTGGTTTAAAAACATAAAAAAAATAAACTAAAATGAGTCGAATACTCAATAAGCACACATCTTACAGTAAACATAATAAACATACGGTTTCTTGAAAAACGTGCATACATGAATATATACGTAAATAACATGAACATGAACATAAGCTTATCTTTCACTTGTCATAGGCCGTTACCCACTGTTGACCCCCGTGAGTTAGGGTTAGCGAATCTAAGCAGATTCCGATTCCGCCCGTGGCCGCGGGTTGTGGAATCCATACATAAGGAAGACATACTGGGTGCACTACCAGCATGTACGACCTGGCAATGCAATATGCCCATAACACAGGTACCGTCTTCATATCATAACATAGGCCGTTACGTATCTTATCATTCATTTTTCATCATAATCATACTTGCATACTTGTCATATCATAGATTTCAAAAGAAATCACATTCATAATTGTCATATCATATCATAGATTTCAAATGAAATCGCATTCTTTCATAACATGTTGTGATGCATGACTTCTCACATAAAATCCTGATTTTTCATAAATACTTTAATGCATAAATCTTCACATAAAATCATGCATGTATTTTCATAAATTATTTTAATGCATAACTCTCACATAAAATCATAACTTTTCATAAATCTTTTGATGCATAATTCATTTCATAAAATCATGAATTTCTCATAAATAACTTGATGCATAATTATTTACATAAAATCATGGATTTTCATATTATTATCATGTCTTGGGTACATAAAAAGGGGCTTCCAATGGAGGGCATACATGCATAATATTTTTATAAAAGACATCGTTTACCGTACATACGTGTAAGGGTATGATCATGCTACTTACCTTACAGCGCTAATCCACTATTTTCCGCACGTAATCGATCACCTATACAATGGGCGTGTAAGATCCGTAAATATTCCAATCGAACCCGTATTTAAATATTTAACTGTAAAAATGCTAAAATTATCCTATTTTAATTATTCAATACTTAAACTTCTCCTAATCTCTAAAACACTATCATCTCTCTAAATTCATCGTCAATTAATTGATATTCACTTATTCTAATTTTAACACAAATATATATTTAAGAAACAAGCCTATCCCCCTTAAGAAATATAATCTTCGCTCTAATAAAAATATTATCAAGTCCAAACTAATTTAGAGTCCGAATATAGTCTAATAACATACATGTTTATCTTCATGATAATTTTAAAAACAACCCAATCTCTAAGTAAGATCCTAATATGCCCGCTTAGTCTCATTACGCTAAAACAATATGCATATATATATAAATATATACCCATAAATATTTCTCATCTGTAAGTCTTAAAAAGGGCAGGGTATTTTTTGTAATTTACTAACCAACCTAAAACTTATTCTACGTTGCATGCATTCGGGAATATAGGACTTACGTGAGAGCAAAGGGCAGGGGCTGACCGAGAGCTAAGTGTGAGGCTGGGTGGTGCAATGCTTACCAAGAGAGGGGCAGAGTGCGACGAAGGGTTGTGGTGGCTGGCCGAGTTCACGGTGGAGCAGCTAGGGGATCCTCTTGACTATGGTGGTGCGACACGGAGGGAGGAAGAGAGAGTTTAGAGAGAGAGAGACTGTCAAACCGAGAGCAATAGAGAGAGAAGAGGGTGACGCAGGTCGTGGGCTTACCGGAAATAATGCGAGGTGGAGGGAGGTGCCTGGCCGGCGAGTTCTGTGGTAGTCTCTGGTGAGGAGCAACGATTGAAAAGGTTGAATCTTGGCTCTATGACAGGCTCCGAAAATGCTCTATTATCGGGTGGTAAAACAGGGGAGGATGGCAGCGGCTCGTTGGCTCTTCCAAAGGCAGTTACGTAGTGTTTTCAATAGCTGGGCAACGAGGTGGTCTGAAGAAGGAGCTACGACATGGTTTGCTTGGTTTCGGCCAGGTGGTGCAGTGGCTAGAAGGGGCAACGTTTTGGAGGGTCTCGGCACGTTGGTTGCCTGTTTGTGGTTCTTCTACTGTGCTGAGTGTGGGTTGGCAGTGGAGAGGATCAGAGTGCGACGTGGGGGAGAAGGTGTGGGTGTTCTGCTGGACGGCTGAGGGAAGGTGGTGCTGGGCAGCGGTGATGTCGCTGGGGGCAGCTCACGGGTTGGCAACAGGAGGACACAGGTTGCTTGCTATGTGGTCTCTCGGTTTACACTCCAGAAACCTGGTTTCGGTGGTGAGGTTTGTGTGTGTGTCAACTTTGGGCGGCTGTGTATTTATAAACTTAGTTGTTGAGAAACATAAGGAAACCCTAGAGGTGTCAACGTGCATGCTGAAGAAACGGTTGCGATTAAGCCGAGCATGAAGACGTAGACGGGCAAGGAACGTGTATGTGCATGGGAGTGAGCCGTGGGACTAGCTAGTTTCGTGCGGGGCTGGGAGTTTTATTTTTATTTTTATTTTATATAATAGAACTTTAATTCTAGGTTCAAATAAATAACTTATTCGATAAGTCATTTTATGGGTTTTAACTCACTTATTCGGCCTAATAAAATTATCTGTAATTAATCCCTAAAAAATATAGGATCGGGTTGTTACACTGCTACTCAGTCCCCTCCTCTTCATTGTCACATTCTTGATTAAATTCCACACCCTCCATGATATAGAACTTAGCTTTTCTGCATTTATGAGTGGGGTTCCACTTCTTATAGCAATAATAGCACAACCTCTTGTCTCTCATTTCCTTCATCTACATGGCAATAACATCTTGAATGGAAAATTTTCTCTTAAAAGGAAATCCTTTAGAAATTGAAAATTCATTCCTAGCCCCCATATGAGAGGAACCAGAAACCAGTGCCATTCCCCCACTAAAACTCCCTTAAGAGGGTGAAATATAAGGATTCAGAGGCTTGTTCATTCTCTCAGAGCTATAAACATACTCATCTTGAATTTTGGTCAATCCAAAGGCTAAATTTAAATTGTGGGGTTTGAGCATTCTTAAGGTCCATTTAATTTCATTCTTAAGTCCGCTAAGGGAACAACTAAGCTTATAGTTCTCAACAAGTCCCCTTAAGTGATTAGAGAGTACCTCAAATTGGGTCATAAAAGTTGCCACAATGTTTGTTTGTCTCAGTCTGGTAATCAATGTTTTGAATATCGTACTGGTGACCGTTTCGATTGAGGCATAGAAACGAGATATTTCGGTATCGGTACCATTTCGGATACTATTTTGGAATAGTCTATATATGAATAAATTATAAATAGTCTAGTCTGAATAGGGAGATCAAAAAATGAGCTTGCAGTTTGAAGAAATGAAAAAAAAAAGAAAAAAAAAAGTAAAGGCCGAAATATTGGCCGGTACAGGCCGAAATGGTCGAAATTTTGACTGGTATGAAACTCTATTATTCTCTTTACCGGCTACACCATAGAAACGAAATATTTTAGCTGTACCGACCAATATGGTACGAAATTCAAAACATTGCTAGTAATTGCTTCCATGGAATCATCATAGGATGAGCTCTCAAATCCGACCTACAGTGCCTGAATGAATGCCTCTCAAGTATGGAGATTGCTAGTCTTTTCTGCATCCTGAAATCATACCAGTGCATTCCCCTCCATGTAGAAAGAAGACATCAGAATCTTCTAATGAGTTGGCATAGGGTTTAGGGCAAAATAATGACTAGCCTTGTATACCCACCCAATAGGATTTTCCTCATCAAATCTGGAAAAATCAAGCTTAATAGATCTAAATTGCATCCCTCTTGAGGCTCCCGACCCTTCAAACTAGAACTCTTCTTCATGGCTTCTGTTATGGTGGTGTCGTGGGTGTTGGTGTCCCCCATTTAGGGTTTCTACTAATAGATCTATCTTTTGGGCTAAATCATCCAAGGACTTGTGATGGCTTTCTATTTGTTGTTCTTGCAGGTCTTGGTGCAACTGCATTGCCAGAACCAACTTCTCAAATTCTTTGTATTGGGTGCCTTCTAGCACAGTTGCTGTAGACTCCAAGATCTTGTTGCTTTGATGCCAATTGATAAGAGCGCAATGGGATTTTTAGATAGAAAATGAATAAAAATATATTGTAAAATAGATATGATAATTAAAGGAATCAAAGAACCTCTAATTTTAGCAAATGCCTATGTAATTAATTCATGATTCAATTCATAGAACATTCTACAATACTAGTACTCTGAAAGCATAATTGATTGATAGGAAAAAGTCGACAATACCCTTATTGGGCTAAAATACTACAAATTATACCAAGGCTAACTCTACCATTAACATAAGCCCATAATGATTAACCCATAACCAATTCAACTCTCGGTCTACAACCCATGGCCCACGACACAACTGTCAAACACTAAACAACATGTAACGATAAGTCATCTAAACCAAGTTCTTCAGTTCACATGCCTGAGGTAACAGATTGATTTAAAATGGCGTGATTGTGAATGAAAAATTTAGGATAAACAGTAGCAAGGAATACATCGATTGGTGAATTGTCGAACTTCAGTTCAGCTGGATTATAGGTGGAGATGGAAACCCTACATCTATACATTGGCTGCATTGTTTGTTTGCCTATACACCATTGATATTGCCAATTAGGCTCATACTGAACCATTCTTTAAAAGCCCTTTATATAATTCTGGGTACTTTTGCCTCACTATGTTTTGATTACTTTCATGCCCATTTATGTGTTCTCAATCATACTAAAAATGGGGTCCAAGGCTTAAAAGTATCACCTGTCGGTGTGAATTAATATCCCACCTATTGTCCATGCTAATATGTTTGGCAGCAGATGGGATATATCATTATATAGAGAAAAGTATACTTTAGAATCTCAAATTATTGGAATTTTACACTTTGCACCTTAAATTATCAAAAATGACACATTAAATGCTCAAATTTTAGAAAAAACTGATATTATGCACTCGAATTTGATTATGGCATTGAGATGAATAAAAAACAGTTGACATAGTACAATCTTGGTTGTTATCTTAATAGGAAGAGCAAAGTGTCGGTTCCTGATAATTTGAGAGTGTATAGTGGCAGTTTTATGGTAAGTTAATTTGAGAATAAAATTGTAGTCATCCCTATTTTTTTTTTTTTTTTTTATATATTTTATAAATCTTTTAGTAGTTTATACATCAGAGAAGTTTATTAGAGCATAGATTTTCCACATGGCTCATATCTTTCGGGGCATGTTACTTTCCATTCCAAGACAGCTCAGAATTCCACACGGCATCTTAGGATATAATTTATTGGTGTTTTTAGACGACTTCTTGTTTCATAAGTTGCAAACTTAATTGCCCACCAAATTCAAGACAAACATAAAAAATGACGAACAGCTGCATATATATATATATAAATATATATTTGTGACCCAGAATTCAGGGAAATATTTATTAAAGAGGTGTTTTCATGGAAAGGTTGTTGCAGACTATGTATGGCCTTTGTTAGGCGCTGGAGATTAATCATTGATCTTTTCATTCAAGTCACCTAAACCTTACCAAAGTAATGATAATACTAATGATGAGTAGTAACGACCACCCATCTCAAAAAGAAGAACTGAAAACACCCTACTAATCATGCTGTTCTTGATGGTCCAATTTTTTTTTTTTTTTTAATTTTTTTAATTTAATAATAGTTAAGAAATTCCAAGCATAGATGTTTTCCCTTACTGGGACTAGATCATTAGATTCATTACAGTATAAACTTAGAGGAAATACTCAAGTGGGTTCGATAACTACTTTTCAAAGTGTACAAGGGCTCGTGTTGATTTGGAGATGAGACGAGATGATTTTAGATAAAAGTTGAATAAAATATTTTTAGAATATTACTTTTTAATATTATTATTATTTTAAGATTTGAAAAAATTAAATTCGGATTTGAAAAAATTAAATTATTTATTATATTTTATGTAAGAATTTAGAAAAATTATAATGATGAAATGAAACACTTTTTAAATCTAAACAGGATCTAAATCTAAGATTTGAAGCAAAACTTTTGTCACTCTTGAAATAATTCTCTTGAGATGAATCATAATTTTCATCATGATGCCATAATTTTCATGTTGGCTGTGATGTCAATAGATATGTGGGATCTAAGGTATCATTGATCCCAAAGGGGTTATTATAGGATGGCACGAATAACTATAGAATTATATTATTTTATAAGTTCATGGATAAACGCATTATTCATATTATATATATATATATATAAATATTCTTTTCCTTTTGTGGGAATCTCAAATAAAAATGACTTATATAATATATGGAATAATATATATGCATGAAATTGATGGAAATGAGACCCACTGAGGGAGAAATAGAATGAAGCACATGTAAGACAAAAAGAAAAACAAAAGATCTAAAGAAGGCACAGATGTGACAATAATTAATGAGAAAAGGACTATACATTCTGGTCCTCACACCTCTGCAAATCCTATCCTTACCACATGACAGCTCTTCAATGGAGGTGGGATGAACCTGCAAGTGATTAAATTTCCTCTTATTTTGTTAAATTTATTTGCTCCACTGTAGGGGGACCTTCCCTATAGGCTACAGTCCAACTTCCCATCCCACAAACCAGATGATGTATACTTATATCTGAATATTTGTACGTAAAATGTTGGTAAGCTTTTAATGCATAGTACAAAAATGGATGAGAGATAAAAGCTTTTTATTTATCTTTTTGTGTAAATGTGGATCTCACCTTAAAAAGTATATTTAGATAAATTTTTTGTATATTTTGGAAGAAGTTCATTTGATGGACAGTGAGCAAGGCAAACAAACAACAAAAATAAAGTCTTTCACAGTTTACATTGTGATGGTTTAATAAAAAAAAGTTTTAAGTTATATATGAGTTAAAATCTCAAAAAATTAGGACCCGTTTGGACAGTGAGATGAGATAAGATAAGATGAGATGATTTTAGATGAGTTGAATAAAATATTATTAGAATCTTATTTTTTAATATTATTATTATTTTAAAATTAAAAAAGTTGAATTATTTATTATATTTTATGTAAAAATTTATAAAAGTATAATAATGAAATAAGATAAAGTGAGATGATTTTTATATCCACACGATCCCTTACTCTAAAATTAGTCAGAAAAATTGTATCTCCATAATATTCTATGTCAAGAAAAAGGAAACTCCCACATACTAGTTAGAAACTCATATAATCTCATTAATGTATCATTAAATTTTGAACTTCCATTATATATATTTCAACTTCAATCTCATTAAGTACTATTTAATCCAATCTTAACATAAAATTAAAAAAAACTGGGCTAAAAAAAAATCATCTGAGAAGTAAAAACCCCATTTAATTTTACTTTCTTAAAATAAAAAAATAATAAAAACAGAAAAATAATTTCTTTATGGTGTTATTATTGCAAATGATTAGAAACGAGGCATATAAAGGTAAAGCAAGTTCCAAAAGGAAAGGGTTTAAAAAATTTGAGGTCACAAAAAGCTGTGAAAATTGAAACCCATTAATGATTTAAGGGTTCCATGATTTAATCCATCTAGCAGATGTCTTTTACTTTTTCTTTTTATTTTTATTTTTTTAGTAATAAATACAGTGAAAGAGAAAACCGAGACAAAGCACGTGATCTCCCTCATGCTCTCTCCCATGTTTAATGTTCGCTTTAGTTTGTCTCAATCCACGCGCCAATTCCCTCTCTCTCTCTCTCTCTCTCTTTCTCTCTCTCTCTACCTCTCTCTGTCTGCTTCGTGCACACATTCACCCTTTGTTTTCAGTCGCACTGCCTCTTTGATTTTTTGTTCTCTCTGTACTAAAAACCCTGTGGAAGGTTTGAGGTTTCGCTCTCTAGATTTGCCTCGATTCAGGGAAAGGTATGTAAAGTTCTTTGCTTTCTCTATGTTTTCTCCTCTTATGGCTATTCTGGTATTGTTTCTTTATTCCTTTTATTTTTCTCTCTTTTTCTTGGGATTTTTTAGTTGGGTTTCTAATGTAGATCGGTTATATACTCTCTTCATGCGTGACATTTGGCTCTGGAACTTCTGAAAAGCTTCTGTTGCTGCAGTTTCAGGGTATGCATGGCTCATTTTTGTTCTTATGTAGCTTCGGATATTTTGCTTGTTTTTGCTTCATGGGGTGGTGTTTTCTCTCGCTCTACTCGATTCGTTTATTTTCTCCCCTTCAGTTGGAGCGGGCGGGGATACAATTAAAGTCTCTGGCTGTATAACTCGTGTTTGTCCTTGGTGGCCTTCAATGGGTGCCAACCTTTGGTTTTCTCGTAGGAATTCCCTCTCTTTATCACGTTTCCCAATATTTTTTTTAAAAACTTTATGTTGCTGGGAAGGTGTGTTTATCTATATCTTGTGTTCTATTAAGCGTTTCTGTTGGACTGGTGGATTCATACCTACCGTGCTTTCTTTTGGTTTCTTTGTTTCATGGGTACAGTCTCACCTATTTTATTGTGGTTTTCAGTATTCTTCCTCTGTTTTTTCCTACAAACTTGCAGGAAATGGGTGTCGTCTCTAGAAAGATTTTCCCAGCATGTGGGGGCATGTGCATTTGCTGCCCCGCTCTGAGGTCAAGATCTCGGCAACCCGTTAAGCGTTACAAAAAACTGCTTGCAGAGATATTTCCTAAAACCCTTGTGAGCATCTACTCCCGTTTTTCTGTTGGCCTGATTGTGTTGAGTTTTTAGCAATTCTAATGGTTTAGAACCTGACCATGTAATAGAAGATGTCATGTTTATATTTGAGATGAGTTTAGAGGTATCCAACGCTGCAACTCGAATTAGCTCCAATGTAAACCAGCGGTGGGCATTATCACCATTCAGTTAGGCAATGTGGGTGATCACTGCCTAGTCATGTACTTTTTAGTGCCTTCATATTCCTAAATGTAACCAGTGGTCAGCAATGTGACCATTCAATTAGGTAAGGTGGGTGACTGCTGCCAAATAATGTACTTTCAGTGCCATTATATTGCTGTGACCAATAGAAAATTTGGTTCCTGTGACCATTCAATTAGTTTCCTGTGTTTGGTCAAAGAAACCGTGAGCGTAGAACCTACTCTAGTTCATCTAAGTAGGATATAAACTAGAGTTACACTATTATAGTTTATTTAGGATTCAAAAAAGGGGCTGGCCCATACAAAGTATGAACTAATAACTATAGAACTACTTCATGCATGTTAGAGTTTAGACCTGAAATCTCAAAGTCAGCCAAATCTGGCATGGGTTATGAGTTTTGGTTATAAGCAATTAACTCGAAGTGTTTCTTACTTGTCAAAAAAAAAAAAAAA
>QEOT01002740.1:311313-374568 GCA_003123785.1 Pterocarya stenoptera | reverse complement strand
CATTCCAAGAAATTACTAAATTCTTTGATTTTTGCTTATGGTGTAGGACTTTTCCACCAATTCGTTAGTTGAGGATGACGCTATAAGTGAAGCATCTGTTGCTGACCTTTCTTGCTTCATACCAAAAGTGCCTCCTCCACCTATGCCCCATGTTATCAGCATTGGACAGCTACTTGAATCGGTAACTTCTCCCTCTCCTTTGTGTTATGACAAGCTTATGTGTAAGCAAATGCTATAACCAGTTCATATTATGTTCCTGAATTTATCTAAGATCATTTTATGAAGGACGGAAATTGCTGTAAATAGCAGCAATCTTATAAAGAAAATGTAAAGCTACGTTTTGCACATCAAACTAATACTGTTTTTTTTTTCCAATTTGTACCCCAAACTACCTAAGTTGTAATTTGCACCCTGACTGCCTAATTTTGGCAATTTTTACCCTCAGTTAAGTTCTGAAAATTCAGGTAAATGAAAAATAAGATATAATGGTTAGATCTTAACTGAAGGTGTATATTGCCAAAATTTGGTAGTTTAGGGTGCAAATTAATTGTATTGGTAGTTTATGGTGCAAATTGGAAAAATAAAAAATAAAACTCACTGCCAAAACTGCTTTTTGCACCCGCGTTACCCAAAAGCAGCGAGGTTTTGGAAACATCAATAACAACAGTTTTGGCAGCTAAAATGCCTATTTTTAGCGTTCTATGTTAGTTGCAAAGCACCTCCCCTGTTAAAGGTGAACTTGTTAATCAGGCAAGAATATTGACTGCATTTTCCAATATATCGAATGTTTAAAAGGTTGGAAGTAATTGTTCTTTTTGGTTGGAAACAATGTATGTTCATTTTTGTAATTCATGTGCTTGACGCCTTGATCTCAACATGAAAATTATGTGTACTGATAAATGATGCTTTTAGGCGCTTGAGGTAGCTGGGCAAGTGGCAGGAACATCTGTGACGACATCACCCCTTGCATACAACACCATGGCTAGCCAGTGTGAAGCCCTTGGCACAGGCACAAGGAAGAAGCTCTCAAATTGGTTGGCCCA
This sequence comes from Pterocarya stenoptera, assembly GCA_003123785.1. Taxonomy (NCBI): domain Eukaryota; kingdom Viridiplantae; phylum Streptophyta; class Magnoliopsida; order Fagales; family Juglandaceae; genus Pterocarya; species Pterocarya stenoptera. The sequence continues at coordinate 373,525 of QEOT01002740.1, read as the reverse complement.
TGAAAATCACCAAAGTCGAGCGGTTGACAAATCGTTTCCAGCATTCCTTGCAGATGGACACTTGGCACTCAAAAAGGTCAGCCTACTATCCAGAGGTTCCGGCATTTTGTAACTCAGATATAAAACCCCTCTTGCTTATGTATTTGTATATATATTAAATTATTTCAACTTTAAGACCCCAATTTTCAACCTGATAGTCTCAAGTCTACTTTAGGCTCATTTTAAATTAAATACTTCCGATGAAACTTTCCATTAGTAATCTGATGAAATACTTGAAGGAGACCTGAGATATGACTAAAGCCTAAACCTGAATCTTGAAATAATCAAATTGACAATTTGGGGTAGCTTAAAATGGGAAAAAAGCACAAGGGACTCGTGAATTTTCCTATTATAAATTATCAGTTGCAAGCACGAGTTGTAGAATCAGGAAATAAATCAATTAGTCAGAAAGTATTCTCCTCCCAACAGGCAGGTGCACAAGGTTGCCCACGTAAATATGGCATGGCTATTTGCTTTGGTTATCCTGTTCTAGGTGTCATGATGTTTGGAATGAGAGAATCTTTAATTTGGAAATGTGGATGGATGCTAGTTCAAATAACTTAGTACTAATCATTTGAACTTTGTATAATCTATTAGTTATTTTTTCTTAATCCTGACCATTATCATTTCTGTCCAGAAGATAACAAGTGGCCTTGGCCATGCTCAGGGAAATGTGGTTCAACAAGACCCATGGTTGGCTATGAGGCTGCCTCCTGCCAGCCCATTTGACAACTTCCTCAAGGCAGCTAGAGGCTAGAAGATAAGCCACATTCTATCTGGTGCTAACTTATCTTGTATAGTCTTAAGCAGTGATTTGAATTAGTAGCTCAAGTACCTTTGAATTAAACTCAGATAATTTGTAGGCTCCCATTTCAGTTTGTTAATATCCTTGTATGCACCATGTACTCTTTGTACTAGCTTAATGTGTTTTTTTTTTTTTTCTAAGCAAGCATTTCATAAATAAACTAGGTGGTTACAAGATATTAGATTCAATGGGGTGAGAGTCTCCAATAATCACATCCCAAACAAGCAAATGCAGCACGAGAAATAAAAAAGAGGGATTTGGAGCCAAAGATTTAGCTCTCACTACTAAGGGGAAGCCACTTGAAGCGGTTTTTGCATAGTTTGATAAACAGACTATAAAACTACGACTAAAAGTTATAGTGGAATGTTCTGTGCTGCATTTTGTTGGTCTAAACTGGCTGAAATAGACTTTCATGATCACTTTATCTTGATCCTTGATTAGGGAAAGCGGAAACATAGGGGATAGCAACTGGAAGATGAGTCGATATGCCAGTATAGGACCGTCACTGGTTGTGGAGGCGCGTGTGGTTTATGCGCCACTTTTGGAAAGAAGGTAATAGTTGGATCTAAGAGATCCGAAGTTGCTGATCCTAGTGGTGTTGCGTGTGAGGCGACTTACTCGCCCTAGCGTGACGACGCAAGTTTCACTCACGGTGTGAGTTGCGCGAGCCGTACGCACGTTCTTTTGGTCAATTTTCTTCTATCTTCCAATAGATTAGTGGTTGGAGAGTTTGCTGGTGGGGCGTATAGCGGTCGTAGGAGGTTGGTAGGCAACAGATCGAGGCATCTTGGTGCCATGGATAGAAAACTACAGAAAAATCGAGAAAAAAAAAATGCTATAGACAAGTCCGATGTTGGCTGGACTCCCCTCAGCGTGGCGCGGCGGGAAAGATTGGATCTTTGGTTACTTTGGTAGAAAGAAAAACCTCTGGAGAGAAGCAGAACTCACTTGTACCGTAGTTTACTAGCTTGCGGTATATGGTTCTCTCTCTCTCTCAAAACCAAAAACTTTTGACATGGGAAACCTCAGAATGCTATGTTGGGAGATGTCTGGGAACCATACAATAGTAAAGATCATACTTAAAAGTTCAAATCGAATAAACGCAGAAAAAAAATGGTTTACCATTTGTTTAAACTTTAAAGCCTTGGGCTGCACGGCTCAATTTGTAGTAGCTCCATGGTCAATTCAGGACATGCCTTTTTCTTTTGCTCTTTTTTTTTTTCTTATCTTTTTCTTTCCTATTTCTTTTTGCACAACTACACTTTGTTGGCTTCCTGGCCGTCAAATGCTCAATTATGCATGGTTTTATTACATATTCTAATTCTAAGCAATGTTAAATGTAGCTATCTCTGGTAATACTTTACTGTTGTATGAGATTCTTAAATATACATGATTTTGTTAGTTGAAGGTTAAAAAGCTGAGCCAATGGAATCTAGACCCCTGTAAATAAGAATCGACCTTTCTTTTAGAACAATGCATGAAAAGTACAAAATTTGCCGGTTGCATGTATAGAAAATAGGAATATTATGCATCATCTCCTATTCACTATCATACTCCACATGGCCACACCTATAATTTTTTCATAGGGTGCGGGGTGGTAAATAGTAGCTGATGAAAAGAATTTTTTTATAGAAAATCCGGTGCCCCACTACTCATTTCCCAAATATCATATAATTCATTCATCTTGGTTGGTGCAATTGATGAAGTACGCATGTAATTTATATGATACTTTGGTATCTATCAATCATTTTTAAGCATATGTATTTGTGTCTCAAAGTGTGGACCAAAAGAATTTGATCCAAATGTGTTTGCTCCATAAATAAGCTACAATCTAAAGCATTCTCAATATTGTTTTGGTAAACCGTAACCATCTATCTTAGCGCCTCATATGCAAAGGTGCCGACTACATCCATAGTACATGATGAATTTGTTGAAGTGAAAAAGAAATCAACCCATAAACACTACGTTTCTCCCTTTACTCAACACTACGGCTTGATTATTTCATACGCAATATAAAATGGGAAAACTAGTACCATACGTGGCTATTGTCGGCCATTTGTTTGTCTTCTGAGCTCAGGACTAGAAACTTTATATGTATGAAAAAATAAATGCAATTAACCATCATCACATGTTTGGCCAATTTTTATGAGATCAGAATTTTGTGAATAATAATGAAATAGCTTATAAATAGTAATGAAATTGTTGGAGTTAATATGTTTTATTGAGTTTTGAAAAATGTGAGAGAAAAAGTTGAATAAAAATATTTTGAAATTGAAAAACCATTCGAATACAATTTTTTAATATTATTATTATTTTGAAATTTGAAAAAGTTATAATAGTTAGGTAATATTTGTCATCTCATCTAACTTCCTAAACATGCTCTTAGATGTATCTTTCATTAAAGTACTATCGGTTCTAATCAGTTGATGTTTCTGACTATGGACCACACGTAAGGGAAAGTATTAAAGAATATAAAGAATTAAATATATTTATAACTTTAAACTTTTAGGATAAGTGGTGACTGTTTGACAATATCAAACCGGAAAAAAGAAAATAAAATGAAAGGATGATGATTAAATAATGAATGATGAGTAATATTTCTCTGAAACTCTCTTTGGGGAAGAAAAAATTGCCTTTTATGTGGATACATTCGTGTGTGCAAGATCATGATCAGTTTCCTGATGATACTTTTTGGAACCATATAGCTTGTTATATATGTAAAAGAAACAGACACAAGTTAAAACACATGATGCCATTGCTAGATCTTTATTTTTTCCCCTGCCTCCTTGAATTATAAAGGATTTTTAAGTAAATTAACAAGATCATGTAAATAACTAGTAATTAATATAAAAACTTAATTATAAGCCAGCCATTATTTGATCTCGTGTATTTAAATTAAAATTATTTACAAATTTTTATTACTTAACAGGTTATTTATATTATACATAATAACTTTATCTTCAAGTTTAGATATTATCTCATCTTGAATTGAGAAAATTACTTTTTATGGTTTAATTTAGACATCATGCATTCATGTTTCGATACATACATACATACATGCACACACTGATCATGACATGATAAACATATATAGCATGCAAGCCGGAGTGGAGGTGCCTCCAGCTTGAGATGGATCACGTGGAAAACAATGAAACACATCAATTCCTTTCAAATCAATTAGAGATGGAATCTATTATTTTTTTAATTTTTTATAAAAAGTTTAAGACTTATAATCTCAGAAAAATACTACTTTGTCAATTTTATTTGCCCCTTCATGTATTTTAATTTTTTTTATTTAATAGTTAAGGAAGTGACTATTAGTGTATTGATATATTTTTATATTTTTTAAAAATATTTTAAAATGTTAAAAAACTATGAAGAAAAAAATTGAAGAAAAATAAAAGTAAAACTTTTAACTAGTGGAAACCATGAGCGGTGCATTCTGAGCTAGCACCACTCATATTACTAATTCATATATTCAAACATATATTTTAGGAAAATTCTATGCACCATACTATCATTTTATTTTCATCCCACTAAGTATGATGTGGTACATTTATAACCAATAAATGATCATTTATTACATACTTTTTTATCATCTAACGATGATAAATGTGTTACATACTATTTAGTATGATCAAAATAAGATGAGAGTGTGGTGTATAGTATTATTCTATATCTTATAATTAACCTACCTATTTACATTCAAATACATCTCAATAAAATCTATAAAATATTATTATTCATTGATCAACTCACTCATCAAAAATCACCATATCCAGCTCCAAATGCAGTCCTTTGTTTTCATTACTACAAATATGTCACAATGCTCGTAGGGCTGCCAAACTTCTGTATTGTGTGGCCAGATAGGGGAAGTTGTCTGATCTGTCTGATCTCTGTGCATGTGATCCACGAAACCCGGCCAAGAAGTTCGTACATCTATGTATTATGTACGTGTATATATATATATATATGGTCTTTAAAATTAACGAAGACTTTCATGTGCCATTTTCTCAACCTCCTTAAAATGCTCCACATGTCTGTACTCTCCACAGCATTTATTCAATGTTATGTGGCCGCTAATTAATCAAACGCTGCTACTTTCCTTGCCGTACTACTTGTAGTGGGAGTCCCGGCCCCTTTCTTTTTTTCTCTTCTTTATTCCTGGTCCGTATATCTGTGTAGCGACGTGCACTTCTCACACCCAGATCATCATCATCCTCAAGATTAATATTAGTTTTCTTTTAGCTAGCTAGAATATTGCATATATGCCTACCTTTCTGAGTAATTATGCGCGCCATTTGTTCATCGCTATAATTGCATGATCAATGCAATAATATTCCGATCGAATTTAATTCTCGAATTATTAAAGTAATTGCATGCATGTTAGAACTAATTTGGCCGCATGACTTCATTTCGAAACATATAATTTATAATATATATGCAGCAGCCCCTGCTCATTACAGTATTCTAAGTACGGTTAAAGATCATGAATGAAAAATACGTGACTTTAATAATGCATGGATCTGGGACTTTAAATGTTGCAGTTTTGCTCTCATTTATCCAAACTGCAAATGATATACATATATATATGAATAATGCTATACACTATATTCATATCCTATTTTAATGATATTAAGTAGTATATAGCACATTCATCATTATTAAATGATAAAGAAGTATATAATAAATGATCATTTAATGATCATAAATATATTATATCTTACTTAGTGGAATGACAGTGTGGTGTATGGTGTGTAAGTAGTCAAAAACTAACAAAAAAAAAAAAAGAAAAAAGAAAAAAAAAGTATGCCCTACGTGATGATCGATATGTCTTTTCCAGTTAATTAATGAGTATTTTATGGGTGATGAATTAATAATTAAACAGCATGGCGATTCACAATGCATGCTGCTATCAATTATTATCTGCATGCATCCAACAGAAGTAGAACGAAGGAATGTCACGTTTCCTAAATAAGCATATGGCCGTGGAAGGACACGATGGGGTTACGTTCATGACTAGCTAGCTAGCAGAATCATAATCATGATCTGCATGCATGTGAAATCTCTTTAAACCAGCATATCATTTGCTTCCACACATTATTTCAGACACCTGATCTATAATATCTCTGTCACAATCGTATATAATATGCTTATAGCTAGCTAGGAAAATAACGCATGCATCATTTAAAGCTGGTCCCAGTAAAGATCTACGTCATTACAAGAAAATTATTTATTTATAGTTAATTATTTTCTATTAAAATAAATATACTTTCATCATAAATAATTCGTCATAAATATTCACACTTCTGTATTGAAAAAAGGATGCAAATGCAATATTATTATATAGGTTTACACGATCCTAAAGCTTCGGAAACTGATGCTTGCTTTTATTGTTTTATTCTTTAGCACTTTGTCTAGAATTTTTATGATCTCCATGCAACATTATTTGTGTATTATTGTATTGGAACTTATCATCATGCTAAAGTAATGATCATCATCATCATCAACAGCTTCTTACCCTTTGCTTAAAGCTGCTTAAACCAAAAGAAAAACCCCCACGTGATCATTGAAAAAAACAGCAATTTTTCTTTTCCCAAGTCAAAGATTTCCCTTAAAAACCTATCACACTTTACAGCTACATGTGTACGTGTGTCTGTTTGTTGATCATCGTGAAATGTCTACAGTCTTTTAATTTTTTTAAGATGGGTGTCTGTAAAAGTCTCGCAGTCAATTGCTTTTGATCACTGAGATCGAGCAAAAGGTTACTGTTGAAAAAGAAGGAAATAAAATCAAAATTATATATATAAAATAATATTATTTTTGATGATCTTGTTTGATTTTAAAAACCTTCTCAATTTATCTTATCTCATTTCATCAAATTATTATAATTTTCTTAAATTTCAATACAAAATATATAAATAATTCAATTTTTTCAAATCTCAAAATAAAAATAATATTAAAAAAATATATTCTAACAATATTTTATTCAAATTTTTAATTTTAATCTCAACTAATCTCATCTCATCTCATCCGCGAAAACAAACGAGTTAAAGTTATTATCTTTAGTCATACGAGGCATTGATTTGTATGATTAAAGATGGTAAAAAAAATAGTATTTTCCTAAAAATATTTCCTAATCATGAATTAATAATACGATAACAGTACTATGAAGATCCGAATATATTTGGTAGTTTGTTTGTCAATGATCACCTCTAGATTTTATTTTATTTTATTTCTTTCCTTCTGTTTCTTTGGATCCAAAACATTTCAAAGGAGAGAATTTCGAAATTATTATAAATAATTTTACAAAATTAAATATACAACTGATGATATAACTTAAGGTAATATATCAAATCTATTTTTCAATAATTTTTTTTTATAATATGACATATTATAAATTTACTATTTTTATGAAATCCACATAAAACAATTTCATAGATTTTTGTTTTAGATCTTTCCTAATCTTCCTCCCCATGCAAGCCTATTATCAATGATCCTAAAATTGAGGAACTTAAATCATATATATATAAATAATATTTGTAATCGTGAGTGCGTAAACGTCATATAATTTATTTGATAAAAATGAATAAATATAAAATTTACATAAAAAATATAGATTACATTTTAAAAAAAAATAATTATATTAATGATTATGTGATGTTTACACATTCATCACTATACGTAGTATTATTAATTAGGAAATAAATAAGTAGGAGAACTGATACATCATGGTAAGTAGCTAAGCTGCTATCAAATGATTCATCTAATAATTGTGACAGATATGATGATTTTTTTTTAATTTTTTGATCAGAGACAGATATGATGATTAAGTAAGCATCAGATGCTACATTTATATCTACTTCAATATTATTCATTAGCTAGCCATAGGGCCCCGCTGGCCTAGCTGTACGTACCCACCCACCACTAATATTACGACATTGACTTGAAGTGAAAAAGTCCGGAGATTTTAGTAAAGCTCTCTAATAATAATGTCTCACATGGATGCAGCCTGCAGGATGGAGGCTGGAGCTTTCTCTAACCCTTTAATTCCTTGGTTTCCAACAGACATATATACACATTAGTTTAGTGATTTCGCGGAAATTACATGTGGGACGTTTCGTCTCCATCCATAGTCATGAATGATGTTGAGATCTCTGGCAAATTGTTGTCTTTTTTCATAATTTAAACGATTCAAGTGTACGAGAGAGATAGATATCTATAATAGAGTTATAAATTAGTTTTTATTACTCATGTTCATCTAAAGTTTTTGGACCTTCAAGATTAGAAAGACTATATATTTTGAGACTCACATCTTCCGAAATCTCGTACAAAATATAGACTTAAGCCTGGTTTGAATAGTGAATTGAGATGAAAGTTAAACAAAAATATTATAAAGTTAAAATATTATTTTTATTTTTTCATTTGAAAAAGTTGAATTTGTTTGGAAGTTTATAAAAGTATTAATGATTAGATGATTTCTAAAAACAAACGAGACCTTAGTCACTTACATACAATCTTGTCAAATTTCACCTGAGAGGATACATGGCCGTAGAATCTAAGGGCTTATTTGGACACTTTAAATATTTCAGAATATTTGTCAATAGTAGTGAAATGTTTAGTTAAAATATTTTATTAGGTTTATGGAAATTAGAGAAAAAAAGTTAAATAAAAATATTATAGAGTTCAAATTCGTTTAAATATAACTTTTTAATAGAATTTTTTATTTTTAAGTTTGAAAAAGTTATATTATTTTTGTATTTTATTTGGAAATTTGTGAAAGTTGTATTGGATTAATTTGTATTTGGATAATGATCATTATGTGATGATTAGATGAAAAATTGAAAAATGTATTTGAGTGATGTATGTAAAAGAAATATCTAAGAATATATGAGAATACTTGAATGTCCAAAGTAGCCCAAGTCTCCTTATGTTTGGGTATGAACTTAAAGGTCTTAAATGAGAGAGAAATATAATAAATATTATAGAGTACACTTTATATGTCTACTTCTGATCTCAAACCCAAAACCCTTAAGTTCGAATAACTTCAAATTTATTTATTTATTTTCATATGATCACCATTTTAACAAGGGGTGGTTTTATTTAGTCCCATCACTTAGCCCCCTCAAATGTACCCTACTACGACAAATTTGAGTTTTTTATGTCGGTTTAGAATTTGTAATAGTTAATAAACTGTCACCAAATATAACCTTTAGTGACAGTCTCTTTAAATCGTCACTAAAGTTGAAAGATAAATTGACCAACGTTTGAACATTAAGGGTTATACTTTTGAACGTTAACAATACACTATCAGTTTTTAGTTCAGTACATTTGAATGTATATCATTAGACGTGCGAACATAGATAGTATGTTCGAACATATATTTATACGTACAAATAGTTTCGTAGTTTATTCCAATGTTACAAGATTAACGTGCAAACGTACTATTTTAAAATTAAACTTATATTACCTAGTGAATTACGTATGTTACTAGAGATATGCTAACATTACTACTATGTAGTTCGAACGTAATGTCTTCTCGTAACAATATGCACTAATGTCTAAATGTATGTGCTTAAAGTTCAAACGTTTTTATATTGAAATTTAAATATCCAGACCAAAAGAAAGAACATAATATTAAACAGAGAATTGTAAATTAAAATATTGTTAAGAATTGAAATACATAGACATGAAATTTATTAACTGATATTGTTCATTACACCAAGATAACAAAAAATGACATGAAATGATAAACACAAAAGTAAAAAGTGGATCAACAGAGCTTAGTACGCGTTGTTTAAATATGTATGAAATTAGTGTGACAACGTGTTGACATTTTCACTTAGGATATCTAAACGATTGCCAATTGAGGACATAATGTCCTTTACTGATGCTCGAAGAGACCCAATCTGTCAATCGACGTGTTCAGTAATATCTGACATAATCGCATCGGCCCTAGTAGGGCGCGCGTCCTTTAGCTCCACTCATCGGCTCCCTACTAGTACTCCTGCTTTAGGGAGAAACACTAGCCCTAGCTTGGGATGGTGGCACGAGCTCTAATGGAGGCCCAGCCTCATCCCGAGCACGCCCCTTCGCCTGTCCAAAGCTCCACTGATGTGAGGTCATGTCAAGTGGGTTTATTTGCTCGGCCAACCACTCCTCAGCTCGGGTTGCCACTCCTCGTTGCAGTAGCAATCAAGTAATGATCACCCTATATGGAAGGTTGTTAGTGGGAGATGACGCTGGCTTCGTAGCGGATCCTCGCAAATATCTACAATGATAAATCAATAGGTTCTCCACGTGCCAAGCATAGAAGAAACTACGCACGAGTCCGGCTGAATGTGGCCTTTTGTGCCACAGGATCTACGTTTGTTGCAACATCCGATGAAGTGGTAACAACATGTTTTGCTGGAAATAGTTTTTCAACTCAAACGGGGTGCGGTATCTCCCCGTGAGCCTAAAGAAGTCCTCATCGTGATCATCATCCAGATGTTGAGTTCCATCGCCATCTAACAGGTCTACATCTTTGCTTGTCCGAACAATCTCGATACAACTAGTAGATAATCCAAATGTCCCAACAACCGATGCGTCCTCAGCCTAATCCACTGTAGTCGACGATTCGGATACTTGAGAGATCCCAAGTAGGTTAGTGAAGACGTCCATTGTTACCTTAAACTTTATATCCTATGCTGTGTCCTACATTTGCATGTAGAACTCGAGGACCATGGACTGGTATATCTTTCCTCTCAGTGCACATATGCTGGTCCACATTCTAGAAACGAAGAGGGGCCTCAAACTCCTCCCCTCCCAAGTCATGCAATCAAACTGATCGATCTTGATCTCGTGTTCGGCCATGACTATTTGAATGCCGACCTGTGATGTGTTCGGGGTTCCTTCCCATAACTCGTTTCTGTGTTGTGAACTGATGAGATATATCCTACTGAAAAAAAGGAATAAAAGATTGAGCTCATTTCGTTAAATTTAAATATGTTATACTAATAAAGAACCTGATTGGAAAAATTCATAACACGTTCGAACGTATACATTCGAACATGAGTCGCTAACATTCAAATTACAAGATTATATACAAACGTGAAAAATTACATGCGCACGTAATGTGAAACATAAAAACCTATGTGTGTCATTGTTCAAACGTTAATAGTGATATCGTTTGAACGATGATTCCTAACGTGAATTATGTTTGCACGTCATTGTTATGTCAGAGTAGCCAAATAACGGACTATATTTCAACGTTTAGTTCGAACTATATTTATGCTTGAACGTTGCTTTAAACGTTCGAACACCAAATATTTATAAAGTTCACACATATAAAGACGTGCGAACGTATATTTCTACGTTGGAATGTTCGAAGTAAACTTACGTTCAAACGTAAGTTGTTACATTCAAACATATAAATGGGGGGATTTAAGAGATGGTTGAGTCGACTCATCCATCTCCGTTTTCCATAACCACACCACTATTAAGGAAATAACCATCGTAAATATGAAGTATATACTCAGTGTAACCTTCCTATGGTGGTCATTTGGCCAATAGTTGGCCACGGTGGTCGGAAAACTCCAAAATAACTAAAGATTAGAACACCAAAACCCATTTAAAATTAATGCAAAACGCTTAAATATCACATGATAGGGGCACTAACCTTATCGTGAGGGTTGTGATGGCGTTCGACTGTAGCGTCACAATGGTTAGGTTTTGAAAGTATGTGAAAATGAGTTCCAAACGTTTGGGCATTGTACCTATTGTCATGTAACATTCGTTCGTCTAAGTATGAACGTTCAAAAGTGTGCAATATTGAATTTCCCCTCGTGCGTACATACGTTATCACACGGTACTTTAGACTCAGTACATTCGAACGTGAATAGCTACCGTTTGAATGTAGAAATGCATATTTTGTTAATGGTGCGAAACACTACCATCATTAGGTCAAAAGGCACTAACACATAAATTGACGTCCGAACGTGAATTTTCCTATATTAGAAACGTTAGAACACTTAGCTAACTGTTTGAACAGATGGTGAAACCATTTGAATGTATTATTACTCATAAGTTAGTAATTTAGTTCAATAAGCATAGTTATATGTTAATGTTTGCTATACTATAGAAGACCTATATATAATATGATATAATATATGCTATAAATCACTATATATAAATCATGTTATATTTCACTATATATTAGTTTTTATATATAAATCACTATCTGTAAATCACTATATATATGTAGTATTATATGTATATATAGAATAATACTATACTAGTATCATATATTAAAAGTATTAAACTAGTTTAGTATAATACTAGTAGATCATATATGCTATAGATAAATTTTATACTAGTATAATACGGTATAGTGATTTTATTGCATTGATGATGGTTTGTTAGCAATATGTATAGGGTTAAAAAAAAGATTTGAGTAAACTTTGTATTGTGATTAAACTATTAATGTGAAATTTAATATGAATGTGTTGTGAATTATGTTGATGATGGTTTGTTAGAAACATGTATGGGGTTAAAAAAAGACTTGAGTAAACTTTGTATGGTGATTAAATTGTGAATGTGAAATTTAATGTGAATGTGTTGTTTATTGTGTTGATGATGGTTTGTTAGAAACATGTCTAGGGTTTTAAAAAGAGATTTTTTTTGGTTTGTATGGTGATTAAATTGTGAATGTGAAATTTAATGTGAATGTGTTGTTTATTGTGTTAGAAACATGTGGTATGTATTTATATTATATTATATTTTATATAAATATTCATGATTAAATTTAAGCTAAATTAGCAAAATGAATTAACCAAATCCCCACACCTATTAGGTTTTAAAATTCACAACTCAAGTTGAAAATTTGTAAAACCCCACCACACAAATTTAGTATAAATTAAAAATAATAATTAACAAAATCCCCACACCTATTAAGTTTTAAAAATCACAGCTCAAGTTGAAAATCTACAAAACCCTACCACGCATTTAATTTAAAATAGCAACATAAACAATTTTTGTTAGATACTATTATAGTTACTAAATCAATGTATAGGATTACATGTTTGACTTATATGTGATGATGATGATGAACTAGATTACACAGATGAGGCGAATGCCGCGATGACGTTATGGAAAGAGATTATGAAACAAGTATGAACAACATAATGTTATTAAATAGGTTGTGCTATAGACTTTTCTTAATTATTTATATGCAAACTTTGTTAACAATGATAATGATTTTGAAGGATGCCAACGAAATGGAACGAAGAAATGTGCCTCCGCAGCCAAGTCTGAACCAATTGAGGACTCGCCAACTGAGGAACCCCTGATGATCTTGATACACCAAAGGCAGACCAGTCAACAAATGGTAGTAAGTGCATTGTTTCCAAGAATTTACTATTTATGTACTACTTAGGAAGAATTAAATGTTTTAATACATATAAATATATTAGCCGACTCCTTACTATGTCGTAGGCATGGCTAAACACGTGGCTTGAGGTTGGAAAAAATGAGATAGTTCTGAAAAATCAAAGTCCAATGACCGTATTAGAGGTGTGGATGATAGTGGCGTGTGACTTTTCTCCTATGTTGGGACACTAGTTAGAATTTATGTGCCTTTTTACATGCAATCTTGGCGAAATGTTCCAACTAATGTTAAGGATCATATTTAGAGTCGTGTACTGGTGAGTTTATATATCCCAAGTTTTTTGAGAAATTTTTAATGTATTATTAATGAGGTGATGTTACTGTTAGTATGAATAGTATCTTAATTATTCACTTATTAGGATGAATTCGAACTAAATTTCGATTGTAAAGAGGATAGACAAATTGTGAATGAGTTTATGGCTACATTATTTCAGCATCACAAAGGTAGGTGTCATGAACACTTCAAGAGATTTGAGATGCTGGAGGATGCTGTTCAGACACCTTTTCAATAAATGAATTTAGACTATTGAAGGAAGTGCTGCGACCTTTTCGCAAGCTCAGATTATCAGGTAATTGCATTTTTTTTCCTATAATTTATTTAAATTATCTTGTGGTTTCATAGGTTATATTTAATATTATTACTTTCTCCTACAACACTTAAGTTCTATTAATGCACATAATCGATCGTCTTTGACAATCCACCTTCGTGCAGGTTTAAGGTCATTCTAACATCTTGCAGAGAAAATGGTAATTAGTTATTATATTTCTTTTTATAGTATTATTTAATTAAGTGCTAACATGATTTAATTTTGCTAATGTGGTTTAATTAAAAACACGACGATCTCAGAGAATTTCTCATTCATTCATGTGTATGGTACGATCCATATTGATGCCAACTGTGAGTGGATTGATCTTGTAGCCAGAGATAATTACCTAATTTTCAAATTATTATGCTATTATACATATCATTTGTTCTGCATATTTTTCTACTTTTTTTTTATTTGTTTATTACCCTTTTTTTAATTCTTGTAGGAGAAAATGATTGAGCAACAGTTTGCCTAAAACGAATCTTCTCTCAGTGACATCGACTTTTTTACCTAGTTCCTTAGGACCAAGTTTGGTTTGGTTATAGGGCTAAGACATTCCTTTAAGCATGTTGGTTCATCCTTCATGGCCTCAGGTTCAAAAGTGAATAATCTTACTAAAGATTTGGACGTTGTGCACCAAGAGATTGAACAAATGAAGTCAAGATAACAAGAGTTGAAGGATCTTCTATCTCGACAGTCAGATTTAGAAACACGTTTGATGGAGCAGTAAAGAGACCAAGAGGAAAGAGTACACGGTGGTCCAGATGGAACATTCCTTCGAACATCTCTCTTCATGTCCGAACCACTGATAACTAACGTTCAAATTTAAAATTCTAATGTCAACTTTCAAACGTTCAAACAAAAAATAAGTGCGAACATATTTATTAACCGTCCGAACTAATATAATCAAATGTTAAAAAAGTAATGTTCAAATATTAGTCACTCCGTTTCATGTTTGAACGTACTTTCTGTGATAGAGATTGACTATGACAAATAGTTATCACGTTCACACAAAAGAACTAATGACAAACTATCTTTTTATGATGGTTGAATAGTAAGCCGTCACAAAATATATTTTGTGACACTATGGTGTGTCGATATGTTGACAGTTTCTAATCGGCACAAAAATCCTTATACATTTTAAAAGAAATAAAATATACTAACAATAACTTTGAGCGATGCACTTGAGAGCTCACTGGCATTTTCCTTTAACAAACAAAACCATTTGCCAGCTGCATTTTCTGATGGAATAGTGGGTCATGAACTCTGCCTTTGATCATGGAATATTGTCCATATCTAATACTTCATTATTGATGGTATGTTTCTGTTTGTAGATCGGTGGGCCTACCTAAATTGCTTTCCCTACCAGATATAGTTTACCATTTTAATTTGGGTGCCGGATGCTTTTATGGGTTTGTTTTTTACTCCACAAAAAATTTATATTAATTTAAAATATTCAGAGCAGTCCATTCCAAAACAAATCAATTTCAGAAAATTGGAATGAGACCACGAGCTTCTCTGCATGCTTCTGACCCGCCAGTCTCTCTAAATTAATGGCTCTATACTATAAAACCATTTTGTGAGTATGGTTTCAGAATATTATTATTTTTTACCATTGTCTCACGTTGTACTAGATTCTTGACTTAGAATTCATATAATTTTGCATCATATTCTTCTCTTCTCGTATCAACAAAGAATATTTGACATTGGTACCCTTAAATTAACACAGAAAAAATGAATTATATATTAAGTGTAGAGGCTCAGGGCTAATGCAACACATATCAGCTGCCGTGGGAGCTGATCTTTTGGTGCCAAATGTATAGCATATAAAGTAGTTGTCGATCGATGTAGGTTTTTGGCTGTCAGATGGTCCGAAAATGGTAGACAATGGGAGATCGAAGACGTAAATGTAAAAATTAAGAGAAAATGAGAAAATAAAATAATTTATGTGATTCGACGCTGAAATTTATATTCATAAATGTACAATCAATGTAGAGAGAATGAATCTACCATACAAAACAAGAAAATTATACACATACAAAGCCCTCAAGCTTTCTGCCAGAATGTTTTCCCTTTTAATTTTAAGATATTGCATATCCCTTTTTATCAAATAAGAGCTTCTAAAATTAGTTGTTTGTTTGCAACATTTTTCTTTTACATGGAGTCATGATTCTTGATAATAGTGATGGGCAAAGTTAAGCAGCCCATAACATAATAAAAGCTACAATATATGTTATAAGTTAAAAGATTAATCAACTTAAAAACGCTTATTGTGCATATACTATAAAGAAGAAAGATTATATCGAAAACCCCATGCACTTAGTTTTTCTTTGGAGTAATTGAAAGAGAGAAAATAGAATATCCAATAATGAGGGTTTAAAATTATACTCTAGAGAGGATGATAATCTATAATGTAATTAGAATATATATCTATATATATTATTGTGTAGAAGATCCAAAGTGGTAGGCTTGGATCTTACAAATATGTCATATCAACTTTATTATTACAAATGAAAGGTGAAATCCGTAAAACCCGAAATTCGTGAAATAAGGGTTAAGTATATAATTACTTCTTGAGTTTTTTTTGTTATTATCCTTTATTATGTTTTTAACTTTCTAAAAAACAAAAAAATTAAACAGCGTATCTCATATATTAAAACATATATTTTAATTTATTTACATTCAAACACATTTCAATAGAACACATAAAATACTACTATTCACAAATCAATTCAAATCATCTGAGAATACTTCAACATCCAAATACAGCCTACTCTTCCGCTATTATTTTGATCATCATATATATTTTTTAATAAAAATTCTTTGATGGACTTCCACTAGATTTCTTCACGAAAATTTATGTCGACACATTATAACATGCCACAAGACTAAAAAGTTAATAAAAAATTTAAAGCCATTTTAAAAATAAAATAAATTGTTCTAAAAATTAAAGAAATCAAATTATGAATTATAACAAAAAAGGGTACACCTCAATTGCAAAACCTAAAGCCGCTTGGACTTTGTAGTAGTAGCCATAAATTGTTCAACCCCATTCATTTCCTTGGTTTTGGACAAAGGGATAAAGTTCTCTTTTAATTTGGGTTGGATGAAACTTTCCTAGACCAATTTATAAAAATGATGTATTCTTTGAGCTTGTGATTAGATTCAAGTTAAAAAAAATGACATATACCATACATTCATTAAAAAATATGCACTCGGCCACATATTCAATGGAAACATAATAATTTTTTTATACAACTTGAAAGAATTTACAATTTAGTTTGAGTGCTACTAGGATGCCACCAAACAGTAATTGATGGGGGTGCCTCTTAAGTAAAATTTTATTTTTTAATTTTTAAAATTTTTCTTATTCATAATTTTAAATATTTTTTAAAAAAAAATAAAAAAATTTATCAATACACTAATAGTCAATTCCTTAATTAATAAATAAAAAAAATATAATAAATAAATGTACGAGCAATCAAAATAAAGGAACAAAATGAGACAATATAGTAGTATTATTCATTTAGTTTAAAGTTAGGTTTGGATGCTGAGATGAGAATTTTTAACTTGAGATAAAAGTTAAAAATTAAATAAAATATTATTTTTTAATATTATTATTATTATTTTAAAATTTGAAAAAGTTGAATTGAGATTTAAAATAATTGAATTGTTTATTATATTTTATGTAAAAATATAAAAAAATTATAATAATAAAATAAAAATTTTATATTTGAAAAAACTTCCAAAACAACCAAAAAAAAAAAAAACTTTATCTTTGAAGTTCGGCTCCTCTTTAATTGTTTTATTTATTTTAAAATCCAATTTAAGTTTTAAAATTTATTTTGTATTACTAGTGGTTTTAAAGGCTTTTAAAAAATCTTACTCCTTTCTAGAAATGACGCCATCTCAGATGGAATAAAAATCACAATATCAAAAGTTGATAAAATAAAAAACTTAAAAGGGTGTGGGCTACCAAGCCGCCCTTTACCGCTAGGCTCAACGTTATTTATATATAAATATATATATTTAATATATTTAAATTTAATTAAAAAAATAAAAAAATATATCAATATATTTAAAATTATTTTTTTAATTATTAAATAAAAATAAATTTTTTTGACCAACAGTCAAATTAAGGTGTTAAATAGAATAAGCATAATGGTATTTTTTTTTACCAACAGGTACAAGAACCACGTCACCCAATAGATGAAATTCAAGAACCGAACATCTACTTAATTTGATACGCGGAAAACATCCATGTAACCATCAACCAACACAGTATAAAATTGATGAACCCGAAAATTCCGTTTTTTTTTTTTTTTTTCCTGACATATAAATGTCAAATAGATAAATTTTACAGAGATTTATTAAAAAGGTAAATCCTATTAATTTTTTTTTAATTTTTTTTGTATGATTACTCTTTCTTATCACTTTTATCACAAAAACTACATATTTTCCTGCCCGTGTCGGCATATTTGTCGCATTGGATTTGTCTCATCTATAAAACTTGATCCTAAAAAAACAGAAAACAAAAATAAAATACTTTAACATGGAAGTCCATGCAGCATGCAAGCAAAACGGGTAGAAAGTTAGAACCCATGAGGGGGAAGCAAGAAAAACACAGGTATTTTAGACCTCTTCAAAGGAAGTACTCTCTCCCTTTCATGTGGTTTACTTCCCACAAACTTGCATTCTGATTTCTGAGATAGATAGATAGATAGGTATCTTCATGTGAAGGGCGAAAAGGACAGGATAAGGTACAGTAATGAAGTTGAGGGGAGTCCACCCACATTGTTTTCGCTGGGACCCAGAGTTCCAGACCTTAACCAATGAGAACACGAGATCTGGCATCATGTCTTGTCAGAGTTAAACCTAAGCCTATATCAGATAGCTAAATGACCTCTATAAATACGGGCTACTCCCTCGACCTTGTCTTTAAACTCCTACTGTTTCAGTTTTTAACTGTGTCCACTGTCCCTATTCTATCCCCCTCTCTCTTTCTCAAGTCACGGTTCCTCCTCATCTTTCATTTCTTTCTTTTTCTCGTCTAGTCTCTTTTGCAGGTGTCCCTCTCTCCTCTCTCCTCTCTCTCTCTCTCCCTCTCTCTCTCTCTCTCTCTCTTTCTTTCTCCGCTCTCCATGAGGTTTTCTTGGAAAAGAAAGTAAGGTCTAGTCTTTTTCCGAGCCCATCTTGATCTCTCTCTCTCTGTGTGGAACTTTATCATTAGGATTCTGAAGTTCATATAGTGGCGGCTTGTATCGATTCCAGAAAGCTTAATTATATATATAGGTCATCTTGTTTTACGCTTTTAGCACATTCGGTATTGCTTGTAGCTGCGTTACTGATTTTTAGCGTAAAAAAGTTCTTGTTCACTGTTCAAACCTAACCCCCTTCCCTCCCTCTCTCTGATTCTTGAGCTTAAAGTGTTCGTAATGATACTCTAGAAAGATATTACCGTGGCTGTTGGCTTACCTAGTTGTAGATTAATGTCAACCCTGCTTAAACCACAGTGCATTTGTTTCTAATTCTCTTCCTGTCTCTCCCTTTGAAATTATTTTCATGAGTTGGAGTTTCTTAATTTAGAGCCTAGAGGGGATAGATACTGGGACTAATATTCCTTTGACTAGCTTGACCGTGAGAGAGTTGAAATTCCTGCGATGGAAGAGTTTTATAGGCTTAATCGGCCTATAATATCTTCTTCTAATACTTCAGCTAGATTTCACGGCTCTATGGATAACATGCTCCAATTCGAAGAGGCTGAGCCAGAAGTCGGAGGGTCGGAGATGATGGATCTGATCAAGACCCAGATTTCCAACCATCCTCTTTATCCAAATTTGGTTTCTGCTTACATAGAATGCCAAAAGGTTACCATTCTATTATTGGATAATTTGATGATTCTTCTGATCTGTTTATACTGATCAAGGAAAAAATAATTGAAAATCAAAGAGCATGACACAAACTTTGGGTTTTCTTATTATTGATATTGTGGGCATAAAGCTGCTGGTTGTCTTGGTTTTTTCTCCCAATCCCCCACTTTTCCCAACTGCTCAACCGTTAAAATTCCAAACTTGTTTTCTCTTGGGTTTTTCTTTTTATTGATGTTTTGGGCTTAAAGGTTGGAGCTCCCCCAGAAATTGCGTCTCTGCTTGAAGAAATCAGCCGAGGAAACCACTACGCATTAGGCAGTACTTACAGTGAGATAGGAGCTAACCCAGAACTGGATGAATTCATGGTACATAAAACATGGAAGCAAGTCATTCACTTTTCTTTACTTGTTTTTGAATCTTTTTCATTTTTAGTATGCTATATTGTTCTATGGCTACCAAGAAAAATGGTAACAAAAGATCAAAACTTGGGAATCTGTTCACAGTTTGATCGTTCAGCAATCAAATGGTATACATGCGGCATGCTTCGCCTTCTTTCCTTTTTTAAAGATATATTCTGTGTCTTGGTTGTAAAGGTATTAATTTTTCTTTTCTGTTGGCTAGATAATAAAGGTATTAGTTACTGTTCACTGTTGTTTTCCTAGGAGGCATACTGTAAGACTCTATACAGATACAAGGAGGAGCTATCCAAGCCGTTCGATGAAGCTACCACATTCTTGAGCGGCATTGAATCACAGCTCAATAATCTCTGTAAAGGAACCTTGACAAGAACCTTGGATTATCGTTCTGGTATGTATATGTCTGTTTTCAATTGTTTGTAACAGTGATATTTACTAAATTATTATGTCCTTGCGCGCTTGACTTGCACTACTGTTTCAGCGCGCTTGACTTGCACTGTTTCACCTGTGGAGATCAGTCTAATGAGCTTAAAAGTTTGTTCCTTCATTTTTACTTCATCTTTTTCGAGTTAAAATAACTGGAAACCCCTAAAAAATGGGCACTATTTTTCCGTACAAATTCTTAGCAATATACGATCTGTTTAAGCTATCCCCCACCGCACACCACGTTATCTTATTACCCTTACCATGTTTGTTGAAGATTCCGCAGATAGCGTGCAACCACACGTTTTTGGACATGATTTAACCACAGAACTTCACAAATGTTTAATGCAAATGGCTTTATTATTAATTATATCATTAATTTGCTTATGTTTCATGGATCCATGCATAGTACCATGTGAGAACTGCATTGCATGCTATTGGGTTTAGAAAGCCCTACAAAAATACAAATGTTTGCTTGATTTTGCCATTTTTATCTATTAGCTAGGATGCCTGTTTTATTATCGTTTAGTGGGTTTTTCTTCTTCTGGATCATCGAACTTCTATATGTCTTCATCTTCTACTGCTTGTGTTGCTCTGAAAATGATTAAGAAGATCAAAATCGATTCTTCATATTCTACAACGCACCAAGTCTTGTGTTGAAATATCCCTAGCTCAATGCCATCCATGGTACTTGTAGTCAAGGACGAAAGCATGGCCCCTCCACCCTAACAAAAAATATATGCTATTAAAAGGAATATTACTCGTAGTAATTTAGGTCATTTGGAAGTTATGCGGCCCCCAAAATATCCCACCCAAGTTGGGTGTTTTTTAATCTCTATACCACATCTCTATGCGTATTTGTAAAATTGATCCTGCTACCATTCTTGACGTTATTTTCTTTGAAAAAAAGAAAAGAAAAAAACTTGATAATGAAAATTGAAAAAATAACGAAAACTTCTCTATCTTGCCATGGTCGATCTCTTCATCAACAAAAATATATAACTAACATTAATTGGAACATCATTACTCATTAACGGATATATCCACTGCTCCATATTTTATAAATAATGTAAATTAATGTTAATTAGTTGTTTGATAGTGATTCCCTCAGTGTTGATGCTTCTGTTTTCAGTAGTAATATTCGTTGAAAATTAATCTTTTCTCAACTGTGGATATTTTATTTTCTAATACATTTGAAATTAAAAGTTCATAAGATATGTTTTTTATATGGGGGTTTGCGGGTAGGGGCCGGGAATTGAATCACACTGCAAGGCCATTCACAAAAGATCTATGTTTATAAGTGTTTCAAGTTCTGTTATAATTTTGGTCATGTATAATATTGCATTAAAAGAGCAAGCTTTTGTCCAAAACCAGAAGATCACTTAAGGCTGGTTTGGATAGTGAGATAAGATGAGATCATGAGATAATTTTATAGATGAGTTGAATAAAATATTGTTAGAATATTATTTTTGAATATTATTATTGTTTTTAAATTTGAAAATTTTGAATTGTTTATTATATTTTGTGTGAAAATTTAAAAAAATTATAATGATAAGATGAGATGAGATGAAACCATATCTGACTCCAAACAGAGCTTAGTTATAGATCGATTGAGAAAATGAATCCGGCCTCTCTAAAAAAAATCCTAACTTTTTACTTTATTTTTCTATATTTTTTAAAAATTTATTTATCAATGCCATATTTTCCCAAATAGAATTAAAGGTGCTTGTTTTACTTCATTGTTTTGTAACGGACATGGAGTGGTTTTGTTGCGCTCCTTGGGTTTCCTACATCACATGTCCTTCCGGTTTCAGGTTCCGGGGCATGTTTTTACATAAAATTTATTAATGAGAGGTTTGGATAGTGAGTTGTTGAGATGAGAAGATATGAATGAGAGTTTAAAGTTGAATAAAATATTGTTGAAATATAATTTTTTAATATAATTTTTATTTTGTGATTTGAAAATTTTGAATTGTTTATATTATTTTGTTTGAAAGTTAGAGAAAGTTGTAATGATTAGATGAGATAAGTGAAGATGATTTTTTAAATCTAAATAAGACCTCTAAGTTTGCTTTTATTGCTGGCTTTCAAAGTTGACGGGGGATGGATTCTAATTGAAGTATAAGGAGGAAAGGCTGATCCCAGGACCAACTATTGATGCCAATGAAATTTTCTGGAGGAAAGCACCACTTGTCTAAATATTAAATTGATGAGAAGAAGTAAATCTAATTATTCAAACTACATTCCAACAAGGTTTATCAATGCTCTTCCTTGAGAATGAAACTCTATGATTTCTTTAAACTGACCTGAGGGCCCGTTTGGATATAGAGGTGAGATGAAACTATCTCAGCTGATCTGATCTAATTTTAACAAATAATCTCACTACTATTCACAAACCACCTCAACTCATCTTATCTAATTTCAACTAATAATCTCATTATTATTCAAAAACTATTTCATTTTATCTTATCTTCAACTGGTGTATTTCCCAAAGTACCACAATATTATAATTAAGAACCTGTTTTTATGCGTATAATTCAGTCACAGGCTATTACCCGACCTTCCATCTTACTGATTAACTTGTTTACCCGTTACCTCTAGTAGCATCCAAAGTACTGAGACATTAACAAACTTCGAGATACGGGAAAGAGGTATGGGGAAGTCCCTTCCCCCTCTCTGAAATTGTCCTCGGGGAAATGGGAATATACATGGCTATGGCTTTTTATGTGTAAATAAAGTGCTATATTGTCAGCTTTTAGTTAAAGTGCAACACCAACATTGTCCTCATGAGTCCTTTGTTATCAACATAATTTGCCCTTACCCATTTGGTTTAAATTTTTTCCTTCAAATGTGGTAGGCTCTCAAATGGGTACAACAGGAAGAATTCACCACATGCATATTAATCATATCTTTCACATGTGAGTGAAACTTAATAGGTAGAACTATTGAAGGGAATTGAGAAAAGCCTAGAGATATATATACCCATTGTTGAACAGTGAAAGAGTTACTGTTGAGTAGGTTTTGGTTTCCTCCTGAGATTTCAGTATTTTTCATTAGCAACTTGGTGTTGAATTTAGAACTTAGAACTAAACAAAATGGCAACTTAACTTCCGAGCTTAGTGCTTGTCTGAAAAAATTTGGCTGGGTTTCGGCCGATGTATCAGTACTCTATAGGGGAAACTAGATACAGGATGAATAAATATCCACATGACATTCAGCATGCTGCTTTTGTTTTTATTAGTTTCGACATCGACTCACTTTACCCATTCCCAACCTTTTTTAGGGCGTGTTTGGATTGAAGATTTTCTGGATCATTTTTGAATCTTTGAGGAAATTTCTATAGATGAGTTTTTGTTGGATTTTGTAAAAGTGATGGGACCTATATATATGAAATTGTGTTTGAATTGAGAAAACATTTCTATAAAGGATGTTGTGGAGTCCATTAAAATTATCTTGGAAGAGAAATTTTGTGAGTTTTTAGGCTTTTGTAAAAGTCTAGGTAAAAGTTTTTTTTTTTTTTTAAATCACAAAACTTGATGCAAATGATTAGATGAAAATTATATATGAGAAACTAAAATTGCTTTGGTGTGTAAAAGAAAACTTTTGGTTACCATACATGCTCTTAGTGCTTGATGTTGAAGTTCACAACATGTTGGATCATATGCCAATTATGGCCAATAAAGACAAAAAAAAAAAAAAAATTAAATGCTATATATGTGGTTTTTATTTTTCTAGAAAATAGTTTTAAGTCCCTGGTGATAAATTAGTGAGGACCATCGCTAACACATTCTAATAATATTTATTTCATGTGATTAAGT
Source organism: Pterocarya stenoptera (assembly GCA_003123785.1). Classification (NCBI taxonomy): domain Eukaryota; kingdom Viridiplantae; phylum Streptophyta; class Magnoliopsida; order Fagales; family Juglandaceae; genus Pterocarya; species Pterocarya stenoptera. The sequence continues at coordinate 349,141 of QEOT01002740.1, read as the reverse complement.
AGTCTGTGCTGACATGCATTGTTTAGGTATGGATTTCTAAAGCCTTTAGTGCTTCCCATGGAACTTTTCTTTCTCTGTCTCTTTAGATGAAGCAACTGGGACTTCAGGGGAGGAATTAAGTTATGGGGAGGTAGATGGCACAGCAGCACTTGAAAATCAAGAGTTCTCTTCTGCTGGCCCTTCAGGAGACAATGAACTAAAAGAAAAGCTCCTTCGAAAGTACAGTGGCTATCTTAGCAATTTGATGAAAGAGTTTTTAAAGAAAAGGAAGAAGGGAAAGCTACCAAAGGATGCAACAGTAGCATTGATGGATTGGTGGAATACTCATTATAGATGGCCATATCCGACGGTAAACTGAATATTATCTCATGGTTTTTCTTCCTTTGAATAATTGAAAATTTAATTTTAATTTTATCTTTTGTCTTCCATTTATAATTTTATGAAGTAGGAAGGATTTTTTTGACTCAAATACAAAAAGGAGTATGTGTAGGCAAAAATTAGGAAAAAAAACAAAAACAAAAAAGAACCACCCTATATATTTTGTTGCAATTACCTACTTACATTGGGCTATGTTCACACACAAGGATCTTAGGGTGTCTATGCTTGGGGGGAATTAGAGGTATGGAACCATATACATGTGAAGTGCTAAAGACAGCAGAAGCAACTTACATAGCATCACTAAAAATGAGAATATAACAAGCTGGTTGTTTGAGAAATTTGTAGTCTACTTCTGTTGAAGAAGAATCTGAGACATCCCTTAAAAATTGTCACTGCCGGCAAGCCCGGCCCTATGTAGTGACACGGGTCTTCTCCATTTCACTCTATGGATAGTGCTATTTAGTGTCAAATATGGTGTATTTTGGTCATTCTATATTTATGTTGACAAGTAAAATGATCAAAATATTTCATGTTTTACACTAATTGGATTGGATATTATCTATTTATTTCACTTGTAATTGAGAGGATGCATGCAACCCCATCAAAATCTTTTTCTCAATGTGAAACTCTAAAGATATAAGTTCTTACCTGAGAATTTTCACACGATTGTGGGTGACATCATCATATATGTCATATTATATATAGTAAGAAAGAAAAAGAGTTTTTTGGGATGCATTTTCTTGTTTATATATTGAAAGAATGAATGATATTGGTACAGGAGGAGGAAAAATCAAGGTTATCGGAGGTGACAGGATTAGACCAAAAACAGATAAGCAATTGGTTCATAAATCAGAGGAAGAGGCATTGGAAGCCATCTGAGGACATGAGATTTGCTCTCATGGACGATGTTAGCACTAGTAGTGCTGGAGGACCTAATTATTTCGATCCTGGAGATAGAACAGGAAGATGATTTCTTTATTATTATTTTTTTCTATTTTTATAATTTGGTTTTAGTGCAAGCATAATATTCTGGTTAGATTATTGCCTGTAATCTGGCCTATATAGATATATATGTTTTGTCATGTTGATCTGCTGAAGTGAACTAACACTCAAAGGCAGCTTTTTTTGTCATTGGTTTCCTCTTAGAATCTAGATAACTTTGATTATAGCACCCATTATACTGAAAATGATCAAGAAGATAAGAAAGCAAGATGAGATGGGGAGTTCTGGGTAGGATTGGACCTGTTTTAAATTTGCTTTGTAAGAAGAAAGAAGTAATTAAGATACATGGAAGATAGGCGAATAATTAAGATCTTATTTAGTTCAAAATATAATGTTAATGATCATTTGATTTTTCGAATAAATAGTTTTTCTCCAAAATACTTGTTGATTTTATCTAAATAGAAGTTATTCAGTGAAAAGTCCTCCCCCTGCATACCTTCTTTTAGAAGTTTTTCATAACGTTTTATGTGTTTTAACTAAAAATACATAATTTTTTAAAATGATTTATACAGTGTTAGGTGTGTAAATCTATACATTCTTTTTTTTAAAAAATTGACAAAATAAAAACTTTTTTAACGGTATTTTTTTAAATTAGGATGTATTTGCACATCTTCTCTATCATCTCGTTAGTGCTGATGTGATATGAGTGATATATTTTAAGCGGTTTTGTAAATCAAGTACTTAAATAAATGTTATGTAAAATATGAGACATTATGTATTTGAAAATGTAAGGAAGCTTGCCTTCCAGTTTTTCTTCTTTTTTTTTTTTTAAATGTATTTGAAAATGACAAAATAAATGATGAAGAACAACATTTCGTAGGAATTGTTTAGGCTGATCTGTACAATATGATTGCTAAGATACACATGACAAAACTACGACAGAAGCTTGTGAAAAACTTCGCTCTGCAGTTGGCTCCAGAAAAAGGCAATAGATGCTGCTTGGAATTTCAAGAAGAGAAGTCTGCTGCAAACTGGGCCTCTCAAAGATGCTTGGAAGTTGACAGCTGCGTGATTTTGAGGTTGAAAGGAGATTCGAGTATTGTGCATGACCAAATAACAGAGCCTCTTTTACTTATAAATGAAAGAAGATCATGGATATATATAGCTATTGGTCTAGTTCTATACTTCTGTTACAATTCAATTAGTTTGGACTTGGAGCATTAGTAGTGGACTTAACTTAGTCAAATTTTGGCCAAAGTTTAAGTAAGTTGCACAAAAATCAACTATAATGGACTCAATAAATTAACAGTAATTTTTGCCCATGATTTATTCACTAGCCAAATCTAGCCAATCCCTTGAGCTGGTTGAATATTATTTTCACCATAAACAGTTCTCTTACCGTTGCCTATTGTTCCTTCCATGCAAAGATTAGGGGTGAACTGAAACCAATGCAACTGACCGCCACCAATGGGAACCAATCGGCCACGTCAGGAACCGACTGGCGTGTGGTGGAAATTTGAAGGAACCGATATTCAGCTGTTCGGTCTTAGTTTGAAGCTGGACAAGATTGCTGAACCGGTCGATTAAATAAAACTATTTTTTTTAATATACCATAATCAAAACGACGCCATTCCACTTAAGTTTAAGTGGAACGACATCATTTTACATCTATAAGTATACAAAACATAATGGAAATGATGATGTGTGGTATTAAACCAAACAACGTCATTTTATTTAAAACGCATGAAAAAAAATGTATGAAACGACGGCGTCATTTCGAGATAGGGTCGTCTTCTTCCCCAGACCTTCTTCCTCGATTCATTCCTCTACAACTCTCTCTCTCTCTCTCTCTCTCTCTCTCTCTCTCTCTCAAAATAAGCTTGCCGCTAGGGAAATCGAATTCCGACCGAGAACTACCAAAGTCGATATGGCCGGTTGGTGTTCGGTCTCTCTCTCTCGCTATTCTCTCAAAAGAAGCTTGTCGATACGGTTGAACAGAAAAAATATATTCATTGTGAATATATGACCATTGAAAAAATATGTCAGTTGAAAGAATATGATCGTTGTAAAAAAAAAAAAAAGGTTAGAAAATTATATTCGTTAGGAATAATATGAATGTTAGAAATTAAGGTATATTTTTTTAATAACGAATAAATATTTAAATTATAATTATAATTAAAATAAATGAAAATGTCAAAATCAATATTTTAATAGAATAGTAGTTGATTTGAAGAGCTTGTTATTTGGTATTGTTGAAAAGTGATTAGCAAAATTTATAAAAGTGAATTCTCTAGCCAAATTTGGCCAAACTTTGTTGACTCCACAATTAATACTCTAAGATTTGTAAATTTATCTTAATCCAAGTTACATTTTGCCTTCTTGAATACCAACATTTTCTAATACACACTCGGCCTGTTTGGACACTTGGAGTATTTTAAAATTTTGTGAATAGTAGTGAAATGGCTTGAATGAAGATATTTTAATGGGTTTTGGAAAATGAAAGGGAGAAATTTGAATAAAAATATTATGAAGTTAAAAAAAAATATTGAATTTTTGTTTTGAAGTTTGAAAAATTGTATTAGTTTTTGTGTTTTGTTTCAAAGTTTGTAAAAATTATATTGATTTTTGTGTTTGAATAATGATAAGGTAATGATTAGAAGAAAATTTAAAAAATTTTAAATTGAAAAATATTTTGTATTTGAGTGAGGTTTGAGAATGAAATTATGAAAAATTTTAAGGATTCTGAAAATTCTCATAGTCTCCAAACATGCCCTAAATTATCGACTTTGTCACATTACATTTTAGGCTAGCACAAAGTTGCAATGTGCACTCTTGCAAGATTCGTTGATCGTGTATTCTAAATTATTTGAACCTAGTAAGCGAACAACGATGGAATACATGATGTTTGATTAAGAACGAAAAAATAGGTGTTGTGCCACAAATTTGAGATTAATTTTGAACATGGGATATAGATTTTGGCTTATAAATTGATATGTCCACCACATATCAATTTATTGATTTTATGACTGCATGATCAATTGAGACAGATTGAACCTTAAAAGGGACATACATCAGACACCCGCGTTGCGATGTACTGTCGTCTTTTTCTAGAGGGTTTGAGGCTGTGTCATTAGCTTGGCTTGAGGAATTTTTTAGTTGAATCCGATTCGAGTGTAGTTAGTGGTGGGGTGGTTTATTTCGGGGACTTGTAATTACTAGTATTTGTGGGATTTTTTGGAAGAAGCCATGGGTCTCATTCTCTCAATGTTGGAGTGCGTCATATTTTTAAAGAGGCTAATATGGTTGCTAATTTTCTGGCTAAAAAAGGGGTTAAAGGTCAGGTTATGGATTTTATAGGAGATGGTTTTGGTCCGGGGAGACTTCGTGGGCTTGTCCACATGGATAGATGAGGTATCCCTTATATTTGTTGGTAGTTTTTTCTGTCTTGTGGTTGATGTTTTTATTTGGGGTGAAGATGTATTCATGATTATTCCTCCACCCTAGTGAAGGTTATTTATAAATAAATGGAGGTGCAGCCCTCCTTTAAATTAAAAAAAAAAAAATTAAATTGTTTTTTAAAAAAAAGGACTTTTGGATCAACAGAAATTAAAAGCTGAATTTTTCCCTTCAATAGACATGCAACTTCACTAGGGAGATGACATAAAAGTCACTCTTAACAAAATTCAGAAATGGATTGCTCGAAGTTAAAGATGAAAACAGAGAGATCTCTCAAGTAAATGAAAGAAGTTATATATATATATATATATGCATTTAGTAGGTTTAAAAAAAAAAAAAAAGGCAATAGAAGGATCCAATTTCTAGTTTTTGCAGTGAAATGGATTAAAATGCCAGCAGACAGAATGAAAATATCAAACATGTTGGAAATATATAGTATATAAGTAAACCAGTTATGCATGACAGAAGGAGCCAATTCCTTCTGGCTTTGTCCAGCAGTCATAAATGGATGTCTTGAGAGTTGAATCTGATCAAGTAGTACTGCCAATTCCTCAAAATAGGTTCGGATACAACTAAAGGCTTAAATGTCAGGTACATGATATGTTTGGGACACGAAGCACTACTGTATAGGCATTTGATATTTTCGCACAACTGAATTAATAACCTCATCAATAGGATGAAATGAAATACACAATTATATAATAAAAATTAAGACGAAGCTAGTTTGGACTGAGGCACGAAAAATATCGTTCTCTTTAAGGAGATTCAAACCCTTTACGGTGTACAAAGTCTCAAATTAACCAGTGCAACAGAAATCTTCTTGACTTGACTCCTCCAGGATACAATAGTCCAACTGATCGTCGTATAGACCGAATTAACTCTACACAAGTGATTAAGCCCAAAACTCCACTCAAAAAACACCTTTCTATATCTAGAAAATCTCTCAAAATATATATATATATTTACACACTTTGTCTTTTTCTACTTCAAAAGAAAATTCTTTACTTCGTACGTACTGAAAAGAAATCGTACTACTCTTGAATAACCACTACTCACGGGAAGTCCACCTCCATTCAATTTAAAAACAATTCAAATACACTCGTAATTGTGCAATGTAATAATGAATAAAGTAACGTATTTCTAAGAAACGGCACAATGAACAATCAGCCACTACCAAATTAAAAAGAAAAAACCAACGGCAGAAACTTATGAACCATTAACTAAAGTCTCGTTTGTTTTTACAGATGAGATGAGATGAGATTAGATCTTTTGAGATATGTGTGAATAATATTAAAATCTTTTGAGATAAGATGAGATATGTGTTTGTTTATAAAAATGAGATAAGATTAGTTTGACTTTTTTTATAGTAGTTATTGTGGTGGGACCCACATGTACTTATGTTATTTTATTACATGCAGAAAACGACATGGAGGTACTGCTGCTGGAAGTCAACGCTATAGGCATCTATGATAGTGAAAGAGCTCGGCGTGTGCCTGGGCAGTGTAATGCTATTGTTTTAGTTTTTATTTTATTTTTTTCTTGTTTTTCCTGGCTTCGTTTACCAACCATATATGAGTGTTTTATTATTTCATCTTTATTAAAAATAATATTTATAAGGAAAAAAAAAAAACACAACCCCATTTAAAAAATATTATGCTAAAATATTCTTAAAATATAAACCAAATATTTGTCTTACAAAATCATTCCCAATATTTTATAATGATTTTTACTACTCATTATTACTACACCAGACATTTTTTTAGATAAATCAAGAAAAATATAAACTTTAAAAAATATGCTTTGTAGGGATGATGAATAATGTTTTTTTTAATATAATGTTGTTCTTGTGAGATTCGTTTTTGACATAACATGACCGGGTATTAGTCTTTAATTTATATCATCCGGATAGATTGAATAAAGATTTCCAATAAAAAATTCACGTATTTTTTCTTACTTCCTTCATTTATCAAAGACAAGTTATTATATCATATTTTTTATCAAAAAAGTAGCAACCCATTAGATATCCTCATTAAAAATATTAAACACAACCTAATTTAAAAAATACATTCCTAAAACCCAATAAGTAAAATATAGGAATAAATAACCAAATCCAAACATTTAATTTATCTACCATTTCTCATTAAATAAATAATCTGTCTAGCATGATTATATATTTCGCAATCCACATCGACAATCGTAACATTTTTAAATCCTATGACTCGCATCAAATACATCAGTTGTCCAAAATAAGAGTAATGATAAATGCGAACAATAAAATATCAGTATTAAATACACGCGTAATCCTTAAATAACACCATCATTGCCCACCCCTTACTTCCCACATTGCAATGGCAATCTCGCCTCTAATCGCAGCCATCCTGTTTTGGGCTTCAGCCGTCAAGTCTACATTACCAGATGAGGATGCCCCGTCACCAACTGCAGGCTCAATAACTGGTAATTGCCTCGTACTCCAGGCCTGAAATATCCAGTCATCGGGAGTGACTATTCTAATAAAGTTGTGCAGCGCACAACAGACAGTAATCATGAGTCCTTGCTACCCAACCGCATAGGGGGCATGATGGAAAGATCTTGAATCATTCTTTTATAACACCAAAAGTTCGTTCTATAATATTTCAAATTTTTGAGTGACGGTAATTGAAGTAATCTTTATATCCATGAAATTACCTCTGGTTGTGACAATCACTCATGTGATATCGTTCTCTTGGATAGGGGGCATCAATCCCGTGGTACATGAATAAGCTGAATCGACAAGATAATACTGACCTAAGAGTCCATTTATTTTGAAAACACAAAATATATGGATTAGTATAATGGCAAAAACAAAAAAAATTAAAAAATAAAAATATTTGATTAAACAGATTGCTTATAAAAATATTTACCCTCTGGTGGCCATGGAAAATGGGCTATTGGATCAATGCCAGCATGGTGGAAGACACGTGCATCATGCGCGGATACCTCCCATCTAGTATAAACAAATATAAACTTCGTATCGAAGTCTACTATGGCCAACACATTCTGGGCAACTCGGCCCGATCTATTTCAAAATGCCTCACGCAACTCTTCTGGGATGACAGCTGGTATCATCGTACTGTCCATCGCACCAATGCATCCCTACCAAGTCAGAAATAAATCCGTCTATAATAACAAATGTCAATCTTTCAATTATGTGATTGTTACATTTTATGTTGATAATAAAGCTTGAATATAATTTCTTATCTTAAACCAAGGATAATTACGATGGTTACTTGAAATATAAGGGTGCACGCTGTCTCTGGGAGTTGGCACAATCAAATGTCTCACAATCTCACATAATGCAACAATGACCTTTCTGACTTTTTTATTAATTGTTTGTGTCAAATGTTGAAACTTGTCTCCAACAATTCGCTGGCCTTCTGCATGGCCCACAAGAAAGCAAAACATATCCACAGCCTCCTCCATCGTCATTTCTCTTCTAGAATCACTTAGCAAGCAATTGTTACGTAACAATGCGCATAAACAGCGGAATGTAGGTACCTCCATTCGAAACATAATCTTGCAGTTATCTGGATGACCATTTAAAATTTCTAAAATATATTGATGCCCTCGGAGGCCTATATTATGTTGTGGCCTTGGGTGGTTCCTTCTCCGTCGGGAGGACAGTATTCTAATTATGTTCATTATATCCATTACCTCCATCGGATCATTAATATCACTCTCTTCAATTGAAGAATTGTTATCATTCATTCTCTAATATAACATATGGAACTGTGCTAAAAATGCTATTCTTGTTCAAAAGGCAGGAACTGAGGACTCTTAACTATAGGAAAAGAACTGTGATAAAGCCAATTTCTGAACTGGGTCGGCCTATATTAATTTCTGCTGCACTAGACAGTTGAGAAATAGAGCAATACGAGAGACCTATAGTAGAGGATTTTAGATTAGTCAACAACCACCAAAAGCTCCCATAATACTTAAAATGATTCATATGTTTGTCTTCAACAATATCAATTAAACAATGGTGAATGTTAAATAATCTCAGCCACCGTTTGCTTTCTTCTTCTATCCATTGTTTCAACCCAATATCAAAGTTTTGATACTACAAACAACAAAAACAAAGCATTATAGAGACGAAAAGTAACCTTATTGTCGCAACCACTACCTTTGATAGAAGTTGATGTCCTCTTTCTACTTGGTGATCACCTTTAACAACCTAGAGCTGCCCATTGGCCAATTATAGAAAAGTTAGACTACAAAATGTAGATATAATACTCTACCAAGTTTTGGTTCTCTATTTTAGAAATCAATTCAATAGGCATTAACTATGAAAGTAAGGAATTACCAACCGGCATGCATATTATTTTTTTAGAAAAGAGTCATGATAGTTTATAAATTAATTTTACCATGCATGGTATATATCAATCAAGAGATTAAATTAGAAAATTCATGTGCCTAACATATATTTATTATATCAATGATGGTATCTCAATCTAAAGCTGGGTCGTCTTGTGATGTCTTGGATTGTGATAAACTTGCCATTAAAACTTGTATGTAATATTATTTTTAGACAAAATATTCTTTTTTCGTCTTTAGAGAATTAAGGTCATATACATTAATTTTCAATGATATATTCTTTCCATGCATATTTGAGATTATAGTACTTATACTAATTTAATAATTGAATATACTAATTTCTTCTCCCATGTGGCCGACCTCTCTTCTCTTTCTTCCTAGCTAGGACCCTATCCTTTTAAAAGCCATCAAAACATCACATGCAATCTAATCATCTAAAAAATCATTTAGGACCACTGTTTTCTTGCATTCTATCATGTTTACACATCAAAACAGCCCACTAAACTATATATGCATAAAATTTGCAAATCTAGAAAAAGACGTGATGATGACAAGAAATGGGTAAAAAAATGAATGAATCTTCCTCAAATGGAAATTCCTATTTGCAGGTGTAACAAATAAAAGAAAGCAGAAAATAATACCCAATAAAATTTAGAGAAAATTGCAGCCAAAGCTAGATTGTTATCCATCACCATCACAATTCAATAGGCATTAGCTAATGCAAACCAGACACTTGAGCAAAGTAGATTGAAATAATAACATTCCATCATGTCCAAATATGTCCATGAAACCAACCAGATCATCACACAACAAAGCACACATAAATGTTAAAATTACATAATAATGCCAATGAAACATTACAACTCAGCAGAGCCATGTGAAAAAGCTCTAATGCAGTAGCAAACATCTAATCAACTATGCATAGCCCACACATGCCTATGGGCAGCATCCATTGTCAAAAATCCTTGTTGAACCAGGGGATTCAGTAAGTGATCAAACGCACGGGAGAACTTATCATCCGGCAGTGGGGGCTGGAGTGCCTGTAACAAGGCCACACAGTGTGAAAAAGAATCGAAACCGGCATTAGCATCCATGTCATTGCCAGGTCCTCTATTACTTTTTTCCTCTGACGGTTCCCCTCTTCCCTCGTAACACTTTCGACGTGCGTCATAGGAACGCGTGATCACTGCAACCATGTTCGATATCTCTTCGTCTTGCTGGTTGCTTTGCCTTCCCTTCTGACTCCGTCGGGACGAGCGAGTCGATGGTGTCTCCATGTCCATGGAAAATTGCAACTAGCCATCAAAAACAAAATCCCCACCAGCTTGGGTGACAAGTGCAGGGCCCCGATGCCGCATCTCAGCGTCTAGCCGCTCCTCCTCGTCTGAAGATAGTGGTGGTTGGGTGGACTCGTGGTGGAATGTGCCAATGGCAATAGAAGCGCCAAAAATGGTACATAGGTCTGCATATCGTGCGCAACCCGAGGTACGAAACTTCTTTAGTTGTGGCTTTGCTGGGTAAGGAATTTTAAATTCAATATATTAGGGAGGGATTAAAGGGGGGGCGAAATGAATAATCAATAAAGGGATTATTGTATAATATGGTCATATTATGTGGTTAGATATTCGTTACCCTAATGGCATTTGCCCAGTGTTCATCGCTCCCTAGAACCGTTTTGGTATCAAGGTCCCATCCCATACCAGTTTGGTGCATGAGGTCCATGAAAAGTCGTTGCATCATCTTAAGCTTATGTATTTTTCCCTTGATTTGTAGAGCATCATACTGCCTTAAGCTCGAAGTCGTTAAGCGTACAACATAGGAAGCATAGTCCCTAGAAATGATCCGCCCAGCCCTCAGTTGCCCACTACGGGCATCAGCTAACATCATGTCAATGAATACATCCTCCATTCCTCCCCCCATATTTCCCGATCAACTTGTGAAATGTCGGAATCAGGATCCATGTGAAAATGCTAATAATATGATATGAAATTCAAAGACATTAAAACACACACATGGCAAAAGAAATGATAAATTAAATTGAAACTGTATTTTAGAGAAGTGGGCCATACCTGCCGAGGGTGAGATAGCCGATAGGAGCATAGGTAGTAACGCTAAGAAGTGAAAAATGTTGAAATAAATTAGTACGTTTTGAGTAACTAATAATATATCGAGGAGTCATAGGTGTAGGTTTTGTTAATGGTATCATTAATGGTGAGAATTTGATGATATAAATGCGGGATAAATATTCTTAAAATATTTTAATTAATATGGTTAAAAAGGCCACTATTTCTTGGATAATAATTTTTTTTCCACTGAAATAATTTATGGTTTTATGACTTTTTATTTATAGGTGACTGGAGTTTTGAGTATTGGATTGATTACATAGGAAAAATATTAAAGGCACGATTTAATTACATAGAAAACATTAAAGTTTGTAAAAAATAGGGGAATTAAAAATTGAATATTTTTTTTTAAGTTCCAAACATTGAAGCTTCTATTTCAATTCTCACACTAGCATGATGGAAATTGTAAATAATCTATTTCACCCACTTAAAAAAGCAGCTAGTAAATTTGGTAACACATGAAAAATGGTTGGGAAGGTTTACCATGACAGCTTGAAAAGATATTCAGTGGAAGAAGATACTTGATCTGCAATCTTATTAAAATATTGACAATTCCAGGACATCCAAACATCCACAAACAAGAAATTAAGAAACTATTGCTATATGCCACATAAAACAGAACCTTTTACAATCTGGATCATTCCCACGATCTAATAGGAACAGAGATTTGAAAGGCTACTGGTCCAGTATTAATGAGTAATTTAGTTCATTTGGGAAAACAATTTTTTAAAAGCTAGAGGGCAGACAAGAAGATTGTGGCCCAAGGTTTGGAAGAAAATGATGACAAAAAGAAGTGGAAAAATGTGGCCCTATGCAGTTTCTTCTCTTATCAACAATGAAAAAATCAATGGACCTTATTCTTTTTTAGCTTTATTCCCCTAACATTCCCTCAATGATTGTGAAAAATGGTTGTTTCAAATAGAATCTACAGAGAAGGTATTTCCATGAAACACAACCAATATGAGCTAAATAAATAAAGATTGTTCAGATTTTCAATGATTTTCCAGCCAATCTTAGCTTCGGTTTCTACCCAATTGCATGCAGGTGCAGATGCAGAACATAGCATGATTAGATGTATGTTTAACATGATCTTTTCATTAGATGAAATCACACATGGGTTGTATAGTCTCTATCACTTTTGTCTTGAGGGGAAGCTTAAAAACTCGATAGTCAAACACAACCAAGTAATGATCTTTAAGAAAGCAGCCACACAGTCAAAGGTAGTTTTTGTTATTCATGGTACCTAGACAATTTTAGGTTGAACAAGGAGAAAAAATGAAATAAACACCAAGAAATAGCAGCAGATTTTTTAAGTCTCCTATATTCCATATATATCAATCAAATTATTTCCCTCTATAATTTTTTTACTAACAAGCAAACGAACCATTTACACAACATGACAAAAACATATGCCAAAACCTTCAATACAACACTCTGCATATGTTCCAAACCCCACTTTAGACTAACTTTCAAACCACAGCATTAAAAGAAATGGCAGGTTCCAAAATTAAGCTTTGTAGGGACGATAAAGGAACAATAATTTCAATATTCTAATATAAAAATTCGAAATCATTGCTCAGTTCTTGCGGATCACATTACAGAGTCCATTTACATAAAATTCTTCAAAACCTGGAAACTGAACCTAAGTTCACAAACTTTTCATGCAGTTTTTGCAAGAATAAACAAACAAAATTCCCATTCCAACACAGACATCATCTACTAATCGATCCACAACCACTTGCAAATCACTCACAATGCTTAATATACCAACAGGACACAATGTATTTTCTATACTACTGGTTATTGATTCCTAAAAAAGAGGTTAGAGGGTAACTTGGAATACTGGCATGACCTCGTTCTCGGACCCGTGGTGCCCGTTGAATCGATGAGCATCTGTTTATGGCAATCGTTTTTTAGAGATCGAGGACGGTTGCAGCACCTAACCATGGTGGTCTCTCGATAGGTTGTCCTGCCTTTCGTCATGTCCTATATGTATAGAGCTTGGGGCAATTGTTCGGTGCAGAGCTTGGGGAAGTTCCTTTCAATATGGGTACATGAATAGGGGAGATTCGCATGACTAGGGTTTCGAATGCTTTGGTGCAGAGTTTTCGATTCTTGGACTCCTTGTTCAGAACCCAAGGGACGCGACGACCCTGTCGTGTGAAGAGAATCCACACGAAAGCCTGAAAATCTTCAGAAATTGGAATGCAATATCGATTCGAGGAGGAAGATTCGCACAGCTTCTGTACGCAGGGGTAATGCAGAGAACGAGTTCCTTCTAAGAGAGATGTGAGAGGCAGTGTAATGCTTCTGAACGAGTGAGACAGAGATGTGAGAGAAGATTCGGGGAGCCATCAATGAACAGTTCAACTCAGAAGTAATGAAGGGAAGACCGAAAACTCTGACCTTAGTTATTAAGTGCGTTTGTTTTAAGAAAACTTTTGACCGTACAAAAACTTTGAAAACGTTTTCAAAGTTTCGGGTTTTAACTCTGAAAGCAAACTAGGCCTAAGAGCCAGTAAGAAATTAATTGATAAAGTTAAAGTTCAAACAGCTTGGTGAAAAATGGACGATAATGAGCAATTAAACAACAATTGGAAAATGCTTATGCTGCTATTGTTTTGGAATCTAATGGTCAGGATAATGATCCCACCACCCGCATGTGGAAAATGCTTTAGTCTCTTCCTGTCCAAGAGCGTCTCAAATTTTTTACCTGGAAAATTTTTTAAGTACCATTCTTCCTACTAGATCTTTGTTAAAACCGTATCTTTCTCTTAATAATGATCAAGCTCTCTGCCCTATTTGTCAATCAGCTGAGGAAACAACCCCCATCTTTTTCTAGGTTGTCCATACTCAAGAATTCTCTGGAGGCAATCTTCTTGGCCTTTAAATATCGACACTTTAGCATGTAACGACATTACAAACTGGATTCAGATTATCTTAGACCCTGTTGTTAAGCTTCAACTTCAGTTGCAAGAAGCACACAATTTTCAATTGTTTGCGATTCTAGCTATGGATTGTGTCTGGTTTTATAGGAACCAAATTACCCATGGATCTCTGCCTATTCAAATTGATCATTTTGTAACTAGAACTCTAAAACTCTATCAGGAACATAGGAATGCTTGGGTCTTTAAGCTCTCTCCAATTAACCCCACTTGGACACCCCTATCATAGGACAGATTTTTGTATCTTTTGATGTAGCCGTGAGAGACTCGGGTAGTACCGCAGCTACGGTTTGTAGAGACCATTTAGGTACCATTGTTGGCGGTATTACTGAATTTTCTTCCACAAGAAATTCAAATGGAGGTGAAGCTCTTGCAACTTTTATTGGCATTAAAATGGCAGCAGAAAGGAATTGGCCGGATATCATTCTCGAAGGTGATTCTCAGGTGGTAATCTCAGCTCTTAATGATTCTCAACACCAAATCTCACATTGGACCATTGAAGGAAGGATACGGGATGCAAGACTAATGCTCAACAGATTTGCAAAATGGGAAGCAGTCAAAATACACTGGACCCAGAACCGGTGCGCGCATACATTGGCACAATGGGCATCTTCAAATAACTTCTTTGGAGATATACCCCTCATCATGATTCCAGAATGGAAAGGATCCACCCTAATTTCTCTTTAAACAGTTGTAATCAGTTTGTACTTCCCTTATGTTATGACTATCTGTTATGAACTTCTTTTAATGAAAAGTTTCATAGTTTCTCAGGATTATACAAAAAAAAAAAACAGCAACAACAACAACAATTGAGCAACTGAAACATAAATGCAAATAAAACCTTCAGAATGTTAAAGACCGCTTGAAAACAAAAAACGGTTTGAACACTTAAAGACCAAAACTATCCCCAACAGCAATGTTATCAATAAAAGAAAAATTATTATTTAAAAAATACTAACATGAAACACCGAAAGATCAACCTCGAATCCACGAAGATCACACGGATCAACCACCGGATCATAGAGCAAAGCTCAAGCACCATGCACGCTCCTCGGCATCAAAAGAGCTTCCGGATCCGGAGCTATGTACTTAGCCAAATGATCGATGATTCAGACGGCCTTTTCGTCCTAGCTCGTCTATGCCCACTAGAGCTGCCTAGAAAACAACTTCATAATCTTTTAAAGCAGTTGTTACATTCATGATATGATTATCATTGGTATGGAATCGAAGAACATTCTTTTTTATAAAAGAATAAGTCAGGATGAGATGAAACTAAACGAATAGCCTTCAAATTGGCTATAGGGTCAATATCATGATTCATATTTAGAAGCCAAAACAATTCAGGTAAGGGAAGAGAACCCGAACCCACAAAGGCAAGTTTACAAGGGTTATGGGTGCAGTGTTGGGCAAGGATGGTGAACTCAAATGAGGCTTATAAGCTTGAGTACTTAGATTAGTAAGGGAAAATATGGAGATGGCCGTCAAGTGGGTTTTCATGTGAGCCCAAGAAGGTAGGGAAACGGCTCTCCAAAAGTCCCTCAGACTTCCCCACAAAGCCTAATGAGCTTTGACCTTGGAAGAGAAATTTTGTGAGTTTTTCTTTTAGGCTTTTGTAAAAGTCTAGGTAAAAGTGTTTTTTTTTTTAAATCACAAAACTTGATGCAAATGATTAGATGAAAATTATATATGAGAAACTAAAATTGCTTTGGTGTGTAAAAGAAAACTTTTGGTTACCATACATGCTCTTAGTGCTTGATGTTGAAGTTCACAACATGTTGGATCATATGCCATTATAGCCAATAAAGACAAAAAAAAAAATTAAATGCTATATATGTGGTTTTTATTTTTCTAGAAAATAGTTTTAAGTCCCTGGTGATAAATTAGTGAGGACCATCGCTAACACATTCTAATAATATTTTTTTCATGTGATTAAGTAGTCTGTGCTGACATGCATTGTTTAGGTATGGATTTCTAAAGCCTTTAGTGCTTCCCATGGAACTTTTCTTTCTTTCTTTCTCTGTCTCTTTAGATGAAGCAACTGGGACTTCAGGGGAGGAATTAAGTTATGGGGAGGAGATGGCGCAGCAGCACTTGAAAATCAAGAGTTCTCTTCTGCTGGCCCTTCAGGAGACAATGAACTAAAAGAAAAAGCTCCTTCGAAAGTAAAGTGGCTATCTTAGCAATTTGATGAAAGAGTTTTTAAAGAAAAGGAAGAAGGGAAAGCTACCAAAGGATGCAACAGTAGCATTGATGGATTGGTGGAATACTCATTATAGATGGCCATATCCGACGGTAAACTGAATATTATCTCATGGTTTTTCTTTCTTCGAATAATTGAAAATTTGGTTTTGATTTTATCTTTAGTCTTCCATTTATAATTTTATGAAGTAGGAAGGATTTGTTTGACTCAAATGCAAAAGGAGTATGTGTAGGAGGAAAGTAAAAGAGTTTTTTGGGATGCATTTTCTTGTTTATATATTGAAAGAATGAATGATATTGGTACAGGAGGAGGAAAAATCAAGGTTATCGGAGGTGACAGGATTAGACCAAAAACAGATAAGCAATTGGTTCATAAATCAGAGGAAGAGGCATTGGAAGCCATCTGAAGACATGAGATTTGCTCTCATGGACGATGTTAGCACTAGTAGTGCTGGAGGACCTAATTATTTCGATCCTGGAGATAGAACAGGAAGATGATTTGTTTATTATTATTTTTTCTATTTTTATAATTTGGTTTAGTGCAAGCATCATATTCTGGTTAGATTATTGCCTGTAATCTGGCCCATATAGATATATATGTTTTGTCATGTTGATCTGCTGAAGTGAACTAACACTCAAAGGCAGCTTTTTTTGTCATTGGTTTCCTCTTAGAATCTAGATAACTTTGATTATAGCACCCATTATACTGAAAATGATCAAGAAGATAAGAAAGCAAGATGAGATGGGGAGTTCTGGGTAGGATTGGACCTGTTTTAAATTTGCTTTGTAAGAAGAAAGAAGTAATGAATCTATCTTGATGCATGGAAGATAGGCGAATAATTAAGATCTTATTTAGTTCAAAAATATAATGTTAATGATCATTTGATTTTTCGAATAAATATTTTTTTCTCCAAAATACTTGTTGATTTTATCTAAATAGAAGTTATTCAGTGAAAAGTCCTCCCCATGCATACCTTCTTTTAGAAGTTTTTCTTAACGTTTTATGTATTTTATCTAAAAATACATAATTTTTTTAAATGATTTATACAGTGTTAGGTGTGTAAATCTATACATTCTTTTTTAAAAAAATTGACAAATACGTACTCACAAAAAAAAAAAAAAAAAACTTTTTTAACGGTATTTTTTTAAATTAGGATGTATTTGCACATCTTCTCTGTCATCTCGTTAGTGCTGATGTGATATGAGTGACATTTTTTAAGCGGTTTTGTAAATCAACTACTTGAATAAAAGTTATGTAAAATATGAGACATTATGTATTTGAAAAAAAAAAAGTATTTGAAAATGACAAAATAAATGATGAAGAACGATATTCGTAGGATTGTTTAGGCTGATCGGTACAATATGATTGCTAAGATACACGACCAAACTACGACAGAAGCTTGTGAAAAACTCCGCTCTGCAGTTGGCTCCAGAAAAAGGCAATAGATGCTGCTTGGAATTTCAAGAAGAGAAGTCTGCCTGCAAACTGGACTTCTCAAAGATGCTTGGACGTTGACAGCTGCGTGATTTTGAGGTTGAAGGGAGATTCGAGTCTTGTGCATGACCATATAATAGAGCCTCTTTTCCTTATAAATGAAAGGTCATGGATATAGCTATTGGTCTACTTCTATACTTCTGTTACAATTCAATTAGTTTGGACTTCGAGGGACTCAACTTCGTCAAGTTTTGACCAAAGTTTAGGCAAGTTGTACAAAAATCCACTATAATGGACTAAATTAACAGTAATTTTAACCTAAGATTTATTCACTAGCCAAATCTGGCCAACCCTTTGAGCTGGGTGAATATTATTTTCACCATAAACAATTCTCTTACCATTGCCTGCTATTCCTCCCATGCAAAAATTAGGGGTGAACTGAAACGGATGCAACCGGCCGCCATTGACGGGAACCAATTGGCCGCGTCAAGAACTAGCTGGCGTGCGGTGGAAATTTGAAGGAACCGATGTTCAGTAGTTCGGTCTCAATTTGAAGCTGGACAGTACCGCTAAACCAATCGATAAAATAAAACTATTTTTTTTTTTAATATACTATAATCAAAACGATGTAATTCTACTTAAGTTTAACTAGAACGATATCGTTTTACACCTACAAGTATACAAAACATAATGAAAATGATGTTGTTTGGTATTAAACCAAACGGCATCATTTTATTTAAAACGCATGAAAAATAAATGTATGAAATGACGCTGTTCCACTTAAACTTAAGTAGAACGACGTCATTTCGAGATGGGGTCATCTTCTTCCCCAGACCTTCTTCCCTGATTCATTCCTCTGCAACTCTCTTTCTCTCTCAAAAGAAGCTCGCCGCTAGGGGAACCTAACACCGACCGAGAACCGCCAAAGTCAATACGGCCAGTTGGTGTTCGATCTCTCTCTCTCTCTCTCTCTCTCTGTCTCACTCACACAGAAGCAGCTCGTCGATATGGTCGAACAAAAAAAATATATTCATTATGAATATATGGCCATTGAAAAAATATGTTAGTTGAAAGAATATGACCGTTGTAAAAAAAAATACCGTTAGAAAATTATATCTGTTAGAAATAATATGAACGTCAGAAAATTAATGTGTACTTTTTTAATAACGAATAAATATTCAAATTATAATTATAATTAAAATAAATGAAAATGTCAAAATCAATATTTTAATAAAATAGTAGTAGATTTGAAGAGTATGTTATTTGGTGTTGTTGAAAAATGACTAGCTAAATTTATAAAAGTAAATTCTCTAGTCAAATTTTGGCCAAACTTTGTTGAGTCCACAATTAATACTCTTAAGATTTGTATATTTATCTTAATCTAAGTTACATTTTGCCTTCTTGAATACCAACATTTTCTAATACGCACTCGGCCTGTTTGGACACTTGGAGTATTTTAGAATTTTGTGAATAGTAGTGAAATGGTTTGAATGAAGATGTTTTAATGGGTTTTGGAAAATGAGAGAGAAATTTGATTAAAAATATTATGAAGTTAAAAAAATTTTTGAATTTTTGTTTTAAAGTTTGAAAAAATTATATTGGTTTTTGTGTTTTGTTTCAAAGTTTGTAAAAATTATATTGATTTTTGTATTTGAATAATGATAAAGTAATGATTAGAAGAAAATTTAAAATTGAAATTTTTTTTTGTATTTGAATGAGGTTTGAGAATAAAATTATGAAAAATTTTAAGAATTCTGAAAATTCTCATAGTCTCCAAACATGCCCTAAATTATGACTTTGTCACATTACATTTTAGGCTAGCACAAAGTTGCAATGTGCACTCTTGCAAGATTCGTTGATCGTGTATTCGAAATTATTTGAACCTAGTAAGCGAACAACGATGGAATACATGATGTTTGATTAAGAATTAAAAAATAGGTGTTGTGCCACAAATTTGAGATTAATTCTGAACATGGGATATAGATTTTGGCTTATAAATTGATATTTCCACCACATATAAAGCAATTGATTTTATGACTGCATGATCAATTGAGGCAGATTGAACCTTAAAGGGACATACAATAAACACCGTTGCGAAGAGGGTTTGAGGCTGTGTCATCCGCTTGGCTTGAGGAAATTTTTTAGTTGAATCTGATTTGAGTGTAGTGGTGGGGTGGTTTATTTTGGGACTTGTAATTACTGATATTTGTAGGATTTTTGGAAAGAAGCCATGGGTCTAATTATTTCTCTCAATGTTCGAGTGCGTCATATTTTTAGAGAGGTTAATATGGTCACTAATTTTCTAGCTAAAAAAGAGGTTAAAGGTTGGGTTATGGATTTTATAGGAGATGGTTTTGGTCCGGGGAGATTTCGTGGGCTTGTTCGCATGGATAGATAAGGTATCCCTTATATTCGTGGGTAGTTTTTTCTGTCTTGTGGTTGATGTTTTTATTTGGGGTGAAGTTGTATTCATGATTATTCTTCCACCTTAGTAGGGTTATTTATAAATAAATGGAGGTGCAGCCCTCCTTTAAATAAATTTTTTTTTTTTTTTTAAATAAACGACTTTTGGATCAACAGAAATTAAAAGCTGTATTTTTCCCTTCAGTAGACGTGCAACTTCACTAGGGAGATGAAATAAAAGTCACTCTGAACAAAATTCAGAAATGGATTGCTCGAAGTTAAAGATGAAAACAGAGAGATCTCTCAAGTAAATGAAAGAAGTTATATATATATATATACACATATATATATTTATATTTCTATATATATGCATTTAGTAGGTTTTTTTTTTTTTTTCTTTTTAAAAAAAAGCAATAGAAGGATCCAATTTCTAGTTTTTGCAGTGAAATGGATTAAAATGCCAGCAGACAGAATGAAAATATCAAACATGTTGGAAATAGATAGTATAGAAGTAAACTCGTTATGCATGACAGAAGGAGCCAATTCCTTCTGGCTTTGTCCAGGAGTCATAAATGGATGTCTCGATAGTTGAATCTGATCAAGTAGTACTGCCAATTCCTCAAAATAGGTTCTTATACAAGGTTTAAATGCCAGGTTCATGATATGTTTGGGACAAGCACTATTGTATATTAAATCACCATTTATCTCAAAAATTTAAGCTAATTGAAAGAGGTAAATTTTATTATTTTATATCTTAACACTTCCCCTCACTTGTGAACCAGACTTTCCCTCAATGAGTAGTCCAACAAGTGGAATATTTAATTAAATGGATTAGATTATAGAGTTAGAATTTTAACTCAGGACCTCTACTCTAATACTATGTGAAATCACTACTTGTCTAAAACACTTAAGCTGATTAGAATAAGTAGATTTTATTATTTGATATCTTTAACACTATACAGGCATTTGATATTTTCGTGCAGTGACAACTGAATTAATAACCACATCAATAGGATGAAACGCCGAAAGAACCTCGAATCCACGAAGATCAGTACAAGGATCAATTCCACCGGATAGAGCAAAGCTCAAGCACCATGCACGCTCCTCGGCATCAAAAGAGCTTCCGGAGCTATGTACTTAGCCAAATGATCGATGATTCAGACCTTTTCGTCCTTGTCGATGCCCACTAGAGCTGCCTAGAAAACAACTTCATAATCTTTTAAAGCAGTTGTTATCATTGGTATGGAAGAACATTCTTTTTGATAAGTCAGGATCAGATGAAACTAAACGAATAGTCTTCAAATTGGCTTAAGGGTCGATCGATATCATGATTAATAATTGTGAAAGGTCGTAGTGGTAAGGTGATTAGAAATTTGGAAGCCAAAACAATTGAGGTAAGGGAAGGGAACCCGAGCCCACAAAGGCAAGTTTAAAAGGGTTATGGGTGCAGTGTTGGGCAAGGATGGTGAACTCAAATGAGGCTTATAAGCTTGAGGTACTTAGATTAGTATGGGAAAATATGGAGATGGTCAAGTGGGTTTTCATGTGAGCCCAAGAAGGTAGAGAAACGGCTCCCCAAAAGTCTTTCAGACTTTTCCCCACAAAGCCTAATGAGCTTTGACCTCATTTCTTGCACCTTTTGCACAGCTTGGCTACATCAATTGGACTTAATTGGTGGCATGCATGTCATGTGCACAAGTTAGGTATGTTCACATCTTTGGAGGGTTTGAGATTCTCGAGGCTTGAGATTTGCTCACCATCTCAAATTCTTGATCTTCTACTAAAAGCTCTTGGCAGCTAATGTCGACACCATGGGGTTATGGGAGAGACTTCCAAACAAGGCAAACAAGAAGTGGTATTATAAAGACACTATTCAAGGTTAAATAAATACACTCTTGTCCTCTAAAGGAGTTATAATCAGCTATGGGTATTGTGTGGGGGCCACATCATTATATGGATATTAACTATATACTCGAGTTACTATTTAAATATTTTAGGGTTTCTGAATCTACATTTATCAGCTTATTCATAAAGATTTAAATAATTTGACTTCTTTTATTCAAATCTGTCACGCAACTAGATGTGAAATTAACATGTAGTGCCGTATCTGACTTAATTTGTTCGATCGAATCATTATACTTTGGATGGCAGTATTTTTTAATTAATCATTGTACATTTAACTTGATGGCTACAAGAAAATTGTTTATTTGCGACCAGTTAATTCCAGCGAAATGACTATTTATAATTAAAATTGATTGTAAATAATCTTTTAGTTGTAATAAATTGGTCACAAAAGTCTATTTTTCTTGTAGCATGGTAAAATGCCTTTGAAGTGAACATACTTGGATTCATATATGGATATTTTACCAAAAAAAACACTTTATATCTGTCGATGAACAGATAAAGAAAACACCCCTTGATCATAGATATATTTATATATATATATAATTAACAAAAAATTACACGTACGCGGCCTTGATAGATAAGATATTATAAGCACAAGACGTCATCCTGCATGTAAAAATTATTAAGAGGCATGAAACATAACGTACTTGAATTATAAAATGAAGATAAAAGGCCGCCAATAGCTAGCTAGCTAGCTACCAACAAAATCATCATGAATTGGACCAACAAACCAATTAATTAGCGTCGTCAGCATATAATATATGTCACATTATATATAATCTACTGCATGGAATTAGAAAAATGAAGTCAAATTATAAGTAACGTACTGCAGGGGAGAAATACCGTTTAAATATATAGCTAATAATTTTGTTAATGCCAGGTGAAGTGATCTATGTAGCGTTGCATAGAGATCAGATTGATCGATCTTTTACGTACAATGCCGTCCGACCTATATTTTAGGTGAAGAAAACTACGAAAATACTAGACAACAACACCTTAGCAAGAAGCTGATGAAACAATCTTATAAAGTCGAAGTTGCTTGCTTGCACGCGTAAATGTGCGCGTATATATTATGTCATGACGCCGTGCGAATTGATCTAATTCTAGCTAGATTACCAAATGATCAATTAAAGGGGAAAATTTCTAAAAACAGATTGAGCCCTTCTTTTGTCTTGAAATTAAAGTTGCATGCATCAAACCAAACAAAACATGCGCATCTTTGGAGGAGAAGCAAAACATGTCAGACATATATAGATCATGAACGAGACAAAAATTCATGATGGAGAGAGAGAGAGAGAGAGAGAGATCAGAGATGATTGTTTCTTCTGATCAGCGGACATGACTTCCTCAATCGGCCTGTTTTCACTGTTACAGAAATTGACAAAAGCTAGATCAGCACCATCTAGCGCTAGATGGTTAATCATAGCTATATATGATTATTAAAAAAGCATCCGGAGGCCATAATATTGTACTTATAATTAGCCAAATGATATAACATACTTCATATCATTAGCAGGGAGCTGAAGAATTAACACTGAATATGAAAAGGCAGGTTCATGAGTTGAAACCATACATGCTAGCTAGGTGCATGCATGCAGCAAATTACTTTGAAGAACATGGCTGATAAATCAGATCAGGTTAATGATATAAGAGGTCGTGGTGAGGTGAGAATATATATGTGCTGCCTAGAGACTGATTGATACAAGTGGAGATCAGGGAAAGGATCAGCCCAGGAAGAAGAAAGGCACTTTTGCTCATGCAATATTGTTGGCCGCTTTCCAAATATAAAGTGTCAGCATAGTTTGGGGGAAGATGGAGCATGTTGACATCTTTGTAGCCTATGTCGACATTATGGAGTCATGGGAGAGTGTAAAATAAGTAAAACCCACAAAACCTGCCAAGGATTAATTATATTGTACGTACAATAATCACTTACACTAGGGAGACAGACGTAACAAGTAACTATATATTGTTTTTTTGGCCAAGGTTTATGAGCACATCTGCATGATGCATCTAATATTTCCCCTCGATCTTTTGGGTGATTTTAAGGAAGGACACAATCTTTTGCCCTCGAATGATGTGGTTGGTTGGCGACCACTTGAAGAAGAAGGCCAATGAGCTTTTTATATTAAATTAGAAAAAAGAAAACAAAGAACATACTCATATTTTGCACGAAAATGAAAAACTATTTATATATATATGATGATACCGGTAATTATGATCAAATAGTTATGAGAAGCAAGCTAGGATCGATTACACCCAGCTTCGTTTGGTTTCAAACTCATCTCAACTCATCATTATAATTTTTTTAAATTTCAATACAAAATATAATAAACATGAATTCAACTTTTTCAAATCTTAAAATAATAATAATATTAAAATAATATTATAATAATATTTTATCATTTTAACTCAACTCAATTCAACATCTAAACATAACTTAATCTAAATTCTCCATGCTTTACTTTTGTTAAAACAGTTATTCCACTAGCCAGTACTAGAGTACTCTCTCTCCCCTTGTCTTGTCTTGAAAACAGTGTCCTAATTTCCTCGTTCTCCTCATGATCTCCTGCACCCTAGCCTTCTCCTTGTTTGTTTATTGTTGTTCTACTATAATGTTTTGAGGCAATTGCTAATTAATATGCCTAGCTTTATGTTTGGTAAACAAGAAATTAACTGATCATAGTAGTTTATTCTCAAATATGTGTGATAAATGATTAACATTTCCTTTGACTTTATGTCCGAATTCTTTATAAGGTCTTGAATTGGAGAAATTACTAATTAGATACACGAGCGGAACAAGTCATGCATTCAACATTTATTATTATTTATATATGCTAGATTTCTAGGTTTCTCATTCTAAATCTTAGAGTTTGTAATATTGTATAAAAAAGCTTCAAGAGATCCTTACCCATTTGAGAACGAACTTCCTCATGGCTAATTTACTGTAACCATGTAGAAAATTTTAACTTCCTCACTAATAACTATAATTCTATTTCTAATCTGGGCCTGGATCGATCGAGCTAGATTTAAGCTAAAAAAATAATAATAATCAGTACCAGTCTGGCCTATTTGCCAAGTTTTTCCTTAAGATCAATTAACCTAATTAAAGTCAGTTTATTCATCATATATTAATTAATTATTTCAATAACCATGTAGAATTTTCATTCACCATCATGTATTACTTCAAAATGACCAAAGGACTCTGATATATATCAATTCATGTGAAGTAGTAGTAGTCAAAGGGAGATAGCTTAGCTTATTATGATAACATTGATCCTGCATGCATGCCTACCAAATAAAATGTTGTTTTTCCTTGGAGTTAATCCGGCAAAACCTAAAATGGGCTTTAATGAAACGAAATATCTTATCTTAAATAGGATGTTCTGGTTACAAGGGTTTTAGAGTTGATTTGGAAACACCTATTGGAGCCAATTATATATCGAAGATGAAAAATTTTTCTCATCAACCACTATTCACCACCCCACACTCCACACCCTATAAAAAACACCCCCACACTTTATGAAAAACATCCACACACCTTATGAAAAAATTAGAAATATGGAGTGTGGAAGTAAATAGTAACTGATGCATAGCATTTCTCATCGAACATATATAGACAAAAGGACTAGACAGAATTTTTGTTTTCCCCCAACAAAGATAGAATGACAAGACACAATTGTTGTTTTCCCAAACAACTTGCTGTCCAATATTTAGCAGTACTTAAAAGATAGCCACCAATATGATACATGATATATTTGTATGTATCGTTAATGCAGTACCCGTAGTAACTGCAAAAACCTGATTGCAGAACCCAACAAAAAAATGGGTCTCTCTCAAATTGGTCTTTTCTCTGCTTTCTCTCCCTCATGTCCTCCACTCACTGATTTCACCATGTATAAGATACGTTATCCCCAAAGAAGAGATTAAAGTGGACTGAGATCAAGATGTTTAAGATAAAAGGCATGATATCAGCTAAAATAAATCTTTCTGCTCAATTGTCAGCATATATAGATAACTGAAAGTTTCTTGTCAACTGATTGGAGTTAGAGATCAATTGAATTAAAAAAATGATGCCAAATTTTGTTGTGATCAATCCGGTGTGATCATTCTTAATCAAGTCTTTTCTAATTAAGCCCTTTCCTTTTAGGTCAAGAAACTATGAAAATGGAGAACTTTAGCAAGAAGATACAAGACTTCAAAAGAACATTTATCTCCCATCATATATATATCCAATGATATATAGCTGCCATGGCTTGTCAATCTTTTACTGAAAATAAATAGATTACCAAGTTTGAGTAGAGAAAATTCTGAAACACACATTTAAACCTTTTTATTTCAAGGTGCTAGAAGTACACAAAATAGAAACATACTTCGAGTGGGTATGTAAACAAGTTAGACATATTGCAACGAACATATGATTGAAGCAATTGAATGACTCGATACCCTTAATTATAGCATCATAGACAAGATCAGTACTTCTTGGTGAAATTTAAGGAGTTTAGGAAAGTTGGCGCTCCTCAATGGAGAAGTCCTCAATCATGTTGCCGTGGTTGAAAGGGTTGAAGGCTTGGATTTCAGAACATTTGCAGTTAGGCAGTATCATGGGGCCAAGACTCTGCTGCTCAAGTGAGTGTGTAGGCATTGGGTATTTACGTGCAATGACAACTGAATTAATAACCTCATCAGTGGGATGAAACACCGAAAGAACCTCGAATCCACGAAGATCACAAGGATCAACCACCGGATAGAGAAAAGCACGAGCACCATGCGCGCTCCTCAGCATCAAAAGAGCTCCTGGAGCCATGTACTTGGCCAAATGATCGATGACTCGGACCTTTTCCTCCTTGTCCATGCCCACAAGAGCTGCCAAGAAAACCACTTCGTAATCTTTTAAAGCAGTTGTTACATTCATGATATCGTTGGTATGGAAGAACATTCTTTTTGAAAGGTCAGGATCATATGAAACTAAACGAACAGCCATTGAATTGGCTAAAGGGTCAATATCATAATTGTGAAAGGTGGTGGTGGTGAGGTGATTGGAGGCCAAGACAATTGATGTAAGAGGAAGGGGGCCAGAGCCCACAAAGGCAACTTTGTTAGGGACATGATATTGGGTGCAATATTGTTGGGTAAGGATGGTGAATTCAAGGAGGCTAAGCTTGAGGTAATTAGAATAGTAAGGAAAAATATGGAGATGGTCAAGAGGGTTTTCATATGAACCTAAGATGGTAGAGAAATGGCTCTCCAAAAGTCCCTCAGCCTCCCCACAAAGCCTAATGAGTTTTGACCTCATTTCTTGCACCCTTTTGCACAGCTTGGTTACATCAATTGGACTTGGTGGCATGCATGTGAGCACGAGTTGGGTGAAGAGCATGTTGACATCTTTGGAGGGTTTGAGACTCTTGAGGCTTGAGATTTGCTCAAACAACACGCCGACTTGTTGAACCAAAGGCTCTTCTTGGCAACCCATGTCGACACTATGAGGAAATTAAGGAGGGGAAGACTGATCTCCAAATCCAGGAATTAGATCAGAATTGAATAAGAATATGATAAGAAACTGCAGAGCAAGTTACAACTTCCGGCTCCTCGAAGGAGTCATTATTTATGGGCGCTTCCTGGCCCCACATAGCACAGACTAGCTAGGGTTAGCAACCTTGTTATTTACATAAAATAAATGATATTAATATAATAACATTAATATGATTTACAAGGTTATGCATAGACCACTAAAATGTATACAACTGTTTTGATGCGCTTTATTATTTTTCTCTGAAAATATTAATAAACTATATATGTATATTGAAAACATAACAATTTATAACTTTTTTCATTTTAATTCTCTGATATTAATATTATTGGTTATTCTTAAAAACAGTAGTACTAGTACGTGCTGTTCTCATGAACACGTACGTACGTACATATCCGAATTATAAATAAACTTCTTAATTTTATACTAATGATCAGATTGCAAAAAATATTAAGATGTAAAAAAAATTATACACTAATTAGCCAAATATAGTTGGATTTATAGCCAAAGAAAATAGCACACGTTAATGAAAAAAATATATATTTTAACTATAAAAAGATTCCATAAACGTACATGATGGTAAATTCATAAATTAATTAACGTGTCTTGAAGTAATACCTTAAATTATAAAATAAATCTAACAACATCATGAATTTATTTTTAAGAAATATTTTTTATAGTTATAACACTTCTCAAATAAAAATTACTGGACGCATGACGTCCTAGTTGAACTGAAGCCTATATAGCTATATATAAGGTCCCAGGGTTTTTCTCGTAATTGCCAGTTTCGAGAAGAAGTTGCAAATACTCGTGGAGTGCAATCATGGAACTTTGAAATTTTGAATAGAAATTAACCATTTTCACTATAGCTTACTGTATTTATAACGTCATTTAATACTTAATTTTATTGATCTTTTGCTCTTCTTTTTTTTTTTCCAATCATGATATAGGCTGCTTGAAAAATCATGATGAAAAGTGAAAACTATCAGGAATTTATAAGACAGAGATAGAACCAATTAAAAAAGAAGCTGAAAAAATGAAAACAAAGAAGAGATAATGATCAGAAAGAAGGAGAAAACAGATAAATTTGGGTGGACAATATTATTTATTACTTTGTACCCATATAATTAAATGGTGGTTGTGAAAATTATATTCCCTAGCTCCTTGTTCTTTCACACAGTAAGCGCCTTTATTAAAATTTCTGATCTACAGTAGTATTTTGTATAACAACTTGACTAGGCGTCATGTCGTGTCGTGTCTTCTTTTGATGGTCCGTTCTTTGTCTGTAATGACTCAACTTTCTCTGGTGAGTCTTCTCACTACTTCTTCTATTTCTGCAAACCTTCCTCCCATGTTCCTTTCTTCTTGATCTCTAGTTGTTTGAGATCGAATGGTAGTGAACATATAAAAAGCATGTTGATTACAAGATAGCTGAATATCCCACAGACAATGCCAACTTAATACCACTAATTCTAATTAATTCATTAAACACCAATTAACTTACATCGATCGTAATATCCAACCAATCATAATAATTATTAATTAATTAATTCACCAATAACAAAGAAATAAACCATTTCCTTGAGCTAGCGTTCTTTATTTATTATCATGAGCATCATTCAGTTCACACTATCTAGCTAGCTAGCTAGCTGCATGGTCAATTCGATATATACCTATATGATCTCACTTTTGATGATGCAGTTCTAATTTATTATTATATCATAGACAATTAGTACATTAATATTAATGTTGGGTCCAGTACTCCAAGTGATCTATAGTTCTCAATATTGCAATATCAAATTGACTAATATGTTATGTACGGAATGTTTAGGATAAATCAAAACTTACCATGGGAATTAATTAAGATACCAATTCACCGAAAAATAATGTTTATTCGGGATAAGATATATATATGTATATATATGCGACAAAAATCTGATTAATTAGAATAATCATGCATTTTTCTTGCAATGATTCTCGAATACATCAAGAAGGATATATACAATTTACCAAAAATATGAAAATCAAATTTCGTTGTTTTCACTAAATTATGATCTGTCTATAAGCGTTGAATACAATATTATTGGGCCTTCAATTTTGCATTTTTTTTTTAATTTACTTGATTTTGAGAAGCATTCAATTATTTGATCCTTCTAACCTTTTTTTTTTTTTTCTTTTTCATTTGAATCAAACTTGTCATTCCCTCCATCAACCATTTTTAATCAATCATAATAGCTAGCATGCCACGTCTCATCATTTTTGCCAACATACCTTAATTGATATGATGACATCAAATTATTGACCTACGAGCGTAATATAACAAATCGTTTCCAATCATTTAATATCACGCCATAAGATTGTTGGATGATATGGTCATAAAAGGGACTATGAGTAGCACTACTCCAAATGATTATTTTACACGTGTTCTCAATTATGGCGGCTCAATTCCACATATAAAATTAAAACATCATGCAATAAAAAGTAAACAATTGAAAAAAAACCACGAAAACAAAAAACTAGAAAACCAAATTGAAAATGGTGGAGGTCCCATAATTCAATTTTATTCTGTGGGGAGGATTGTTTCATTTATATTTTTGGGTTTTACTATCTACCATGACAATGTTGCATGCTTGAAATATTGAGTACTTGGCATGATTGAGGATACGTGTGATCATGATTCTATGGATATGACATGGTACAAAAGTTAGGATCTTGATAAGGGCAGATTATTAATGAGAAATGAATGATTCTTGATCAAACCGAAAGGTATAATAATGCATTGTGTAAGGGGATTTTCCCGTGTTAGTCCGTATAGCAAGCCCATAAGGAACCTTGGGGGAGGGGGTGCTCTCCTAACCAAGCCCAACAACCTTCCTCTAAGGGAGTCACTGGACCTCTACAGAGTACTCAGCACGTGAGTAAAACCAACTCGTGAAGCAACCCTCACGTGGAAAAGGCGGACGGTAGGGACAGAAGGGACTCGCCGCCCTGACACTCTCCAATGACACATAGCCCTTGGGAACCTGTATAGGCAGGTGGGCGAGAGATGCGAATAACCCTTGATCTCCTGACAGTAGGTATGGAGAGGCTTAACAATGATCATCTACACGCTAAAGTATAGTCAGAGAGCCACGCCGCATTAATGGCACCACTTTAAGACCCACACATTAAATAATTCTAACTTGGCAAACAATTGAAGTGGCATTGAGCTCCTTGAGGCAAGGTACAAGTTGTCCCCACCCAAAAACCTAGTATAAAAGCCGACCCCAAGTAACAAGAAGTCTTTGATTTCGTTAAGCTCTCGCACAAACTACTGAGTTATACTGAATTAAGCATCGGAGACTCTCCACCTCCACCAAGGCTTCTCTCTCTGTGTTTTCTTAAGTTGTAGGTACGAGGATCGAAAATCGAGTTGTTAGAAACCAGCCTAAAGGTGTATGAAACACGACGCTAACACATTTATCAACTCGCTTATCAACATTATTGTACATGTTATTGCATGCATCTCTTCCCCCTCAAAGTAAAATTTGATTAATATGTGTGGAAAACTTTTATATGTTTTGGGATTTTCTTTTATTCAGTATTAGAACATGAACTTTTGTGGCAAATAATTTTTGTTTCAGAGAATAATACAATACTCCAATTTTATTAATAACCTCACTTATGATGGATAAATACTATATATATTAGAAACAAATCTGGGGTTATACAGTCCCTAACCAAGGTTTCAAAAATTTCCTATACTAAGCTTTACAATATGCAAGCAACCGAAGCAGTAACTATTTAAAAAAAAAACAAGACTATATATTACCAAAATCTAAAGCTTCTATTCCCAACTAAAGTTTGGCAAATTAAATTTATCAATAACAAAGATTATATGCAATTATCGAGATAGTTGTGAAGTAAAAGAAAAAGACGAAGTATCAACCATATACCCCCTGCTATAAACAGAGTCTAGAATATTCTCTTATTTTTCTATATTTTTGTATTTTAAATATTCTTTGTAACAGAATTGATTCTCTGTAAACAGTGTATAAATATACACTGACTTGATAATAAATAGTAAGGAAAACGATTCAAGAAACCTTATCTTCTAACATGGTATCAAAGATTCAGAGCTACTCGACTAGCAGTCTCTCTTGATCCATGGCTACACCTCACTCCTCTGCTCTTTCTTCTTTCTTTCATGTAGTGACTACCAAGCTCACTACTGAGAATTACTTGCTTTGGAAAGTTCAGATATATGCATACCTTAGAGGACATAATCTCTATGGATATGTAGATTGAACTATTCGGTCACCCATCCAGTTTCTCCCTTTTACCATCGAATCTATTCCAAAGAATAATCCTGAATACCTTACCTGGAAGAGGAATGATCAACTAATTCTTAGCATCATTTTCTCTTCCTTATCAGACTCAATTCTCGGTCATGTGCTCCGAGCCACAACTGCTCGTGGTCTCTAGGATTCTCTCCTTACCCTTCTCTCTTCCCAGTCCCAAGCAAAGGAGTACCAAGTACGTTTTCAGCTTACCAATTTAACGAAAGGAGATCTGTCCATTATAGACTACCTTGGAAAGCTAGCCTTCTTGCCGATACACTCTCCTCTACTGGAAATCCCTTGCCAGACAAGGAAATTGTTACTTATTTACTCAATGGTCTTGGACCAGCCTATGAGTCTTTTGTGACTTCAATTACAACACAGTCTGATCCAATTACCTCAACAGAGCTCTATCAGCTTATGTTGGTGCATGAGAGTAGGCTCACTCATTCTACTCGGCATGCTACAGATTTCTTAGCAAACTTTAACTCATATGGTAATAGAGGTCAGCACGGTGGACGTAGCAATGCTCGTGGTGGAAGACAGGGAAGAGGAAGGGGTCGCTCATCTGGTCAAAATGGACGTGGACCCTTAGGATATTTTTATCAAACACCTAGCACCCAACAACGCCCAACGTGCCAAGTTTGCAACAAACAAGGCCACGTTGCCCTACAATGCAGGCATCCTTTCAACTAATCCTATCAGTATGAAGCCCTACCCTCCTTCTCTGCAAACTATGCCTCTCCACACCAAAACCCATTCCCAAACACCACCTCGTATCGACCCTCATACCCTGATCTTACCGGGTACCCAGACTCTGGAGCTACTCACCATCTAACCCATGATCTTGGTAACCTCAATCTCTCCAGTGAACCATATGGTGGTCCTGAGACAATACGCATCGGTGATGATTCGGGCCTCTCCCTATACAGAACTCTGGTAATGTTTCTCTTACCTCTAACTCTTCTTCCTTTCATCTCCGAAATCTTCTTCATATACCTGATATTTCAAAAAATCTCATTTCGTTTCTTCAATTCTGTCTTCATAACAACTGCTTTTTTGAATTACATTCTTCCTTTTTTTGTGTGAAGGATTTTTGAACCAAGAAATGTCTGCTCATTAGTCCAACTAAAAATGGTCTTTACGCCTTTCCATCAGCCATAAACTCGTCAATTTCTGCTTCAGCCTCTTCCTATCTTGGCGAGCGAACCTCTCTCTCATAGTGGCATCATCGTTTGGGCCACCCAACTCCTGAAGTCGTTTCCTCCGTTGTGCGCAACAACCATTTGCCCATAGTTCCCAGTGGCTCTGTGTCAAAATGTGTGGCATGTCCTCTTGCTAAATGCCACCGACTTCCATATGTAACTAATGGAATTAAGTCCTCCAGGCCCTTAGAATTTGTCACTGTAGACTTATGGGGCCCAGCACCTGTTGTTTCACATAATAGATATAGATATTATGTTTCCTTTCTTAATCACTATACACGTTATACCTGGCTTTTTCCTTTAAAATTAAAATCGGATGTTCATCAAATATTTTCAAATTTTCTTGCTCATATAGAACGTCTTTTTAACACCAAATTAATTAATATCCAAACAGACGGTGGAACTGAATTCAAACCCATCACCACTCAATGCATTAAACTTGGCACTAACATTGTCTCTCATGTCCTTATGCTCATCAGCAAAATGGGCTAATAGAACGCAAATATCGACACATTGTAGAAACTGGGCTTGCCCTACTAGCCTATTCATCTCTTCCTCTATCCTTTTGGGCTGATGCCTTTGAAACCTCTGTGTATCTCATTAACTTACTTCCCTCCAAAGTTCTACATATTAAATCACCTCATTTCATGGTCTACCATAAAGACCCTGATTATACATTCTTGAAAACTTTTGGGTGTCAATGCTGCCCCAATCTCAGACCATAAAATAAACACAAATTAAATTTTCGGTCCATCTCCTGCATTTTTCTGGGTTATAGCTTGTCCCACAAAAGTTATAAATGTTTTGAGCTCATTTAAAAAAAACTCTACATCTCAAGAGATGTTTTCTTTTCTAAAGATTCTTTCCCATACTCAACCCAACAACCCAGCCCAAACCGACCAGTCCATTTACCCACTCACACTATGTTGCCCATGTTCTCACCACTCTCTTCCATTCTTGGCCCAGACCCATGGCCCATTTCACCTAATACCCACTCTTCGAACCCTAATTCTCCTCACATCTCATCTTTGGGTGCCTCCTCTCTGTCGAGTACCCCTTCTACCCAACAAATGCCAACCCTAACCCTAACTCATCCTCCACCACTTCGAATCCTACACTCTCAACTTAGATTTTAATATCCTCTCCTCCCTCTGTTGTTTCATCCCCTGCTGTTGTCTCTTCCCCTTACAAGCACTCTGAGATTCCTGTCTCTTCTTCATCTGCCTCTCATCATCTTCCATCTCCGAATCTTGTTCCTCCTCGATCTCCGATCATCACTCGGAGCCACACAAACTCGGCAATTTATCGATGGCATTGTCTTGTACCCACAACGTCATTTTCTCAACACCAACATGGCGGTCTCGGATGAACCCACCAACTTTGCCATCGCCTCCAAATTCTTTGATTGGTATGACGTTATGTCCTCTGAATATAAAGCTTTAACTCAAACAAATACCTAGACCTTGGTACCTCCGAACCCTAGTTTTAATATTGTTGGCTGTCGATGGGTCTATAAGACCAAATTGAATTCTAATGGATCTTTTGCTAGACAGAAAGCCCGTCTAGTAGCAAAAGGGTACCATCAACAGTTTGGTTTAGACTATGGTGAAACTTTTAGCCCAATTGTTAAGGCTACCACCATTCGGTTAGTCCAGAATGCATTTTTGCATGGAGAACTTACTGACACTGTTTTTATGCAGCAACCTCAAGGCTTCATTGATAAACAATTTCTCAATTATGTGTGCAAACTTAACAAGGTCATCTATGGCCTTAAATAGGCACCTAGGGCCTGGTTTGCTCAATTGAGTACCTGACTTACTGATTATGGTTTTTCTGCTTCATGTGCCGATTCATCTTTGTTCATCTTGCACTCTGGTGACTTGCATATGTTTCCGTTGATTTATGTTGATGATATACTCATTACTTCCTCCATACCTAGTGCTATAGATAATCTAATTGCTGCTTTGGCCAAAGCCTTTCCTGAAAAGGATATGGGCCGATTATCTTACTTCCTTGGAATTGAAATTGGTTACTCGAATTCTAGTATTTTCTTGTCCCAAAGGAAGTATATCAAATATCTTCTGGAAAGAAGTAACATGCTTAATGCTAAGCCGATGACCTCACCCATGGTAGCTTCTCTTAAGTTGTCATAGTTTGATAGTCCTAAAGTTACTGACTCAACATTGATTTGAAGCATTGTATGGGGCTTACAGTATTTGTCAATGACTAGGCCTGGCATTGATTTTTCAATAAATAAAGTATGTCAGTTCATGCATTGCCCCAAAATATCAAACTGGTCAGCTGTGAAGATGATTCTTAGATACCTCAAGTCCACCATAAACTATGGCATGCACTTCAAATCTTCTTCAAGTCTTACCTTGCAGGCTTATACAGACGTGGATTGGGCAGGATGACCAGATGACAGACGCTCTACTGGAGCCTTTTGCATTTTTCTTGGGAAGCATCTCATATCTTGGAGTTCAAAGAAATAAAAGACAATGGCCCGATCAAGCATAGAAGCCGAATACAAATCCCTTGCCACCACAGCTACAGAACTGATTTGGATACAAACTCCACTCTAAGAACTTGGTCTTTTCTGTCTCAGCCACCTACTCCTTGGTGTGACAAAATCGGGACGACTTACTTATCTGCCAATCCTATTTACCACTCAAGAACAAAACACATAGACATAGATTTTCATTTAGTACGTGATAGGGTTGCTACAAATAGTCTTAAAGTCTCTTTTTGTTCTTCAAAAGATCAAATAGCTGATGTACTTAGTAAGCCTATTGTTTCTGAGCAATTTGCTGCACTTAGATTGAGTCTCACAGTGGTTGATACCTCTATGAACTCGAGGGAGCGTATCAACCATATACTTTTTATACCCTTGCTATAAACAGAGTTTAGAATATTCTCTTATTTTCTTATATTTTTGTATTTTAAATATTCTTTGTAATAGAATTGATTCTCTGTAAACAGTGTATAAATATACAATGACTTGATAATGAATAGTAAGGAAAACCATTCAGGAAACCTTCTCTTCTAACGAAGCAATACTTATTGCTCCAAGATTAGCTAAACTATCGTTCTGTCATTGATCTATTACCCCTCTCTCTCTCTCTCTCTCTCTCTCTCTCTCTATATATATATATAAATGCAGAATATCAAACTAAAAAGTTTGTTAAAGTTAAGTGTGTATAGATATATATATATATCTTCCCAAAGAAACTACATTATATCTCCTCCAAGGAGGGCTTTTCTTATTTTTATACCAATCAACTTCTTATTTTTAAATATAATATATATAGTAGTACGTACAGCTTGTACATGATTCAAATTACTAATACATAAATATAATATTATAACCAAATTACGTACGTACTGATATCACGTTTGCACTGATGATCTTGATCATGACTTGATTCCTTCCAGATGACTCTCTCTAATAAATCGAATAACTTAATACATAAGATCTCTAAATCGAATAACTTAAGAAGATAGATCTCTAGATCCTACTCATAGCAACAGTTGCATTAATATTAATATTTATAGTTTTTTCAGGTTTAGTATAAAAATTGGTGAATGCATGTGATTCTCTATTATATAAAATGATCGATAATGATACACATACAACTATTTTCATAATTATTCACACAATCATATTTTAAATGATGAGTATTTTTATAAAATAACTTATAAAAGTAACATCATTTTACAGAAATATCTTCAATTTAAAATATAGTTATATATAAATGGTTGTACATGTATCTATATAAAAAGAAGTTAATTTAGACCTTTATAATGATTTGAGGAAACTATATAATTATAATATTTGAGATCACAAGTGGTCTAAACCAATGATTATTCTTGAAAGTTATAGATGATCTTAATTGATAGTGCACTATGGTATAGACCACCTTCTTTATATATTATTTTTGTCACTAGGAATATTTCTTTTTCTTTTCGATAGACTTCTTATTTCTTAATTCTAATATTTGAATGATCATGCATATTATATATATAGAGGAGGTGCATGTCTTTTCAAAAGCTGGATGCATGGTCCATGGCCTCCAAAGTGTTGGCACTTCCTCATCTTGAAACTTTTTTTTTCCCCGATAAGAATACATTATATATACACGTCAACTTCCTACAATCTTTACGATCGATAGTGCTTTGTTTTATTTCTTTTCTGAGCTGCCTTTTTTCCTTCAACTTCGACGGTTTAAATGAAATATCATCATAATCAGATTCATATATCATCTTTATAATTTAGGTAGTGCATGCTTGCGAGACTATATATATATATATATATATATCAGATACCCTATCTTCCGAACTTAATTCCAAATGATCTTTAGAGGGAAATAAATAAATAAAAGTAAATTGAGGGGGTAGCGTATATATATAGTTGTTTGAATGATTCCAATTAAATGTCTTTTGGTAAAACTAAGAGCCAAATTAATGTCATGATCAAATGCAAGTTCCATATCAGCTTGCTTGTGCTTTTCACTTTGTAAATAAAAAAACATGAATTCTTCATGCATTCATCATCATGTTAATAACATTTATATTATATTATATTATATATTTTGATGCGATTTCCACAACGCCTTTCACATACTCTACCAACTTGTAAAT